>JAXCGZ010009897.1:60000-65898 GCA_037179515.1 Halocaridina rubra
GCATTATTTAATAATTCAATAAAATTAGGATCGGTACCCATGGAGTGGAAATTGGCAGATGTGGTACCAATATTTAAAAAAGGAGAACGTGTTAAAAAGAATAATTATAGGCCGGTAAGTTTAACGTCAACAGTGGGTAAGATTCTAGAATCCATAATTGCAAATAAAATAAGGGCACATCTAGAATTACACAGACTGATAAAACTTTCACAACACGGGTTTCTTAAGGGTTTTTCGTGCCTTACAAACTTACTGTCTTTTTATTCAGAAGTTTACGAGGCAGTAGATTGTGGCAAAGAATATGATACAATATATCTAGATTTTAGCAAAGCTTTTGATAGAGTTCCTCACAATAGATTAGTTAAAAAGCTGGAAGCTCTTGGTATAGGAGGAGCTGTTCTCAGATGGATCAAACAATGGTTAAAAGACAGAAAACAGAGGGTTTGCATAAATGGAGAGAAATCAGAGTGGGGCTCGGTTACTAGCGGGGTACCACAAGGCTCGGTACTGGGTCCCCTATTATTCATCGTATATCTAAATGATCTGGATTCGGATATCAGTAGTAACCTAAGTAAATTCGCAGACGACACTAAAATAGGTAGAACTATAAATGGAAAAGAAGACATTCATGCTTTACAGGACTATCTAAATAGATTATCTGAATGGTCGGACAAATGGCAAATGGAATTTAATGTTGAAAAATGTAAAGTAGTTAAAATGGGTACTATAAAAGACAATACTAGTTATAAGCTAAATAACCATGAAATCATGAGTTCTCAGTGTGAAAGGGATTTGGGAGTTCTTGTGAGTAGTAGTCTTAAGCCAAGAGAGCAATGCACAGCAGTCAGAAATAAAGCAAACAGAATTTTAGGATTTATCTCAAGAAGCGTCAGCAATAGGACGGAAAAAGTTATTTTGCAGCTCTATCTTGCATTAGTTAGGCCCCATTTAGATTATGCTGTGCAATTCTGGTCACCCTATTATAGAATGGAAATTGAATCCTTGGAGAGAGTGCAGTGGAGAATGACCAAGATGATACACAATATCAGAAATCTACCATATGAGGACAGATTAAAAAAACTTAATCTACATTCTCTAGAGAGGCGAAGAGTTAGGGGGGATATGATTGAAGTGTATAAATGGTTTAAAGGGATTAACAAGGGAGATATTAATAAAGTTTTAAAAATTCATGATCAAACCAGAACTCGTAATAATGGATTTAAGCTTGATAAATTTAGGTTCAGAAGGGAAATTGGTAAAAATTGGTTTGGTAATAGAGTAGCTGATGCATGGAACAAGCTTCCTAGTATGATAGTAAATGCCAATACCTTAGACACCTTCAAATGTAGATTAGAAAAATGATACTTTTAGACTACAGGTTGCTAATTCATTTAGTTCACTTAGAGATGAATGTGACAGTGGCGGCAGTATTTCTTCAGGAACCATAGAGTCAGATAGGTGTACTAGCGATCGTAAAAATGGAAGTGGGAAAAGCTCTCAGGTCAAGAGCCTAGATAAGTCTCCCAAGGTCGGAGTAACCCATCCTCCGGATAAGTCTCGTTCTTTGGTAATTGTAGGGGATTCACTATGCAGATATGTAGACAGGAAACTCAGGCATAGAGTTAGAGGAAAATATTTTTTCCCTGGAGCAGGTATGAAGAAGGTGGGTGAGTCAATAAATAGCTGGATTGAGAAAAAAGATGTTGTTTGTTTGATAGCTGGGGGAAATGACGTGCAGGATGGTAGAAGTGAAGAGCTGATTAGGTTGTATAGACAAGCCCTGGATAAGATTAGGAAAAGGGGTGCAGTTCCTGTGATGTGTGGTATTCTCCCTAGGCTTAGCCAAAGTTCAGAGTGGTGGTCTCGAGCTATAGGAGTAAATGCTAGGATGAAAGTCTTCTGTCGGGAGAATAATATAGGTTTTATAGACGGGTGGGATCACTTCACTAGTCGTAAGCATATGTATGCAAGGGATGGAGTGCATCTTTCTAATTCAGGTGTCTCGGTATTGGCTGGTATGATAGACAGAGAGGTAGGGGGGTTTTGTTAGACACAAATAATGAAATGATTAATACTTGTGCAGAGAAATTAGTCAGTAAGGGTTCAGTAAATAGTGGGTCAAATAACTGGGAGTCTAAGGATAAGAACCATTTGTTACATAGAACAAATATTAACAAAAAGAATAGCCACAAGAAGGGTGAAGCTAGAGAAAGTTTAAAAGTATATTATACAAATAGCCGTAGTTTAGGTAACAAGATAGAAGAACTGAGAGCCATAGTATGTAGTGAGAGACCGGATATAATATGCATTAGTGAAAGTTGGATTAATTTAGAAAGCAAACACCTTAAAGCTGAGTACATAATTACAGGATATAAACTTTATAATGCTGATCGTAGTGCAGATAAAAGAGGGGGAGGGGTAATTATGTATATTAAAGATAGCCTCAGAAGCTGCATTAAGTCCTGGAATTAAGACAAATCTAAATTCAGAAACCTTATGGGTTGAAATTAAAAATAATATAGAAAGTCTAGTTGTAGGAGTAGTCTACAGACCACCTGATCTAGATAATATAGAGTCGCAAGTTATATGGGATGAAATTTCTAAAGTGAGCAGGTCAAATAGAGCTTGCATTGTAGGCGATTTTAATTTTAGACATATTAACTGGGAAACCATAACAGGTGATAGTAGCTCTAAGGAGTTTTTGGAAGTAGTAGAAGACAATTTCCTTTCTCAGCATGTACATGAAGCAACACGGGGGGTGAATACACTAGATTTAGTTCTTAGTAATAGAGAGAATATGGTTACAAATTTAGAAGTTGGTGAAAAATTGGGCAACAGTGACCATGATTCCATTAGATTTAACATAATTTTCAAGGAAACTATAAAGGAAAATAAGAATATTGTTCCAAACTTTAGAGCAGGAGATTTTGAGGGCTTAAAAAGTAAATTATCTAATGAGGTATGGGAAGGGATTTCTGGGGTACAGATGTGGGTAGTTAATCCAGCAGGTCAGGTCGCAGGTAGCGGATTACCCCGAAATTTGAGTACCACATGCCAAGGATTATCACAAGATAAGATCAATAAATTAAATTCTCTCACAGGAAAGAACAGCAGCCCGTCAGTTAATATAAATTTGGATGAGGAATATAACAATTTTGTCATGACTCTTAAGAATAGTCAGAGAGACTATAATCCCATGAAGCATTGCAGATCAAGAAAAAATGACCCTAAATGGATGAACAATAGAATAAAGAATCTTATAGGTATTAAAAGAGGAATATACAGGAAACTAAAAAGAGGTGAAGAGCAGGTGAGGCAGCAATATATACAGTTAAACAGGGAAGTTAAAAAGATAGTTAGAGAGTCGAAAAGAAAATACGAAGTTAGAATAGCAGGAGAAGCTAAAGAAAATCCTAAAGGGTTTTATCAACATTATCAAACAAAATTTAAGGAAAAAGTCGGACCAATTGAAGTAGCCAATGGCCATATCACAGATGACGATAAAGTGATGTGTACATGTTTAAATGATTATTTCTTATCTGTATTTACAAATGAAAACTTGGAAAATATTCCGGAAGTAGAATCCATTTACAGAGACAGTCCCGATAATATACTTAGTTCAATAAATATTACGAGAGAGGAGGTAATAAAAGAAATAGATAAATTAAAGGCTCATAAATCTCCGGGACCTGATGGAATATATGCTAGAATATTAAAGGAATGCAAGGAAGAGCTTAGTTGTCATCTAACTGCATTATTTAATAATTCAATAAAATTAGGATCGGTACCCATGGAGTGGAAATTGGCAGATGTGGTACCAATATTTAAAAAAGGAGAACGTGTTAAAAAGAATAATTATAGGCCGGTAAGTTTAACGTCAACAGTGGGTAAGATTCTAGAATCCATAATTGCAAATAAAATAAGGGCACATCTAGAATTACACAGACTGATAAAACTTTCACAACACGGGTTTCTTAAGGGTTTTTCGTGCCTTACAAACTTACTGTCTTTTTATTCAGAAGTTTACGAGGCAGTAGATTGTGGCAAAGAATATGATACAATATATCTAGATTTTAGCAAAGCTTTTGATAGAGTTCCTCACAAAAGATTAGTTAAAAAGCTGGAAGCTCATGGTATAGGAGGAGCTGTTCTCAGATGGATCAAACAATGGTTAAAAGACAGAAAACAGAGGGTTTGCATAAATGGAGAGAAATCAGAGTGGGGCTCGGTTACTAGCGGGGTACCACAAGGCTCGGTACTGGGTCCCCTATTATTCATCGTATATCTAAATGATCTGGATTCGGATATCAGTAGTAACCTAAGTAAATTCGCAGACGACACTAAAATAGGTAGAACTATAAATGGAAAAGAAGACATTCATGCTTTACAGGACTATCTAAATAGATTATCTGAATGGTCGGACAAATGGCAAATGGAATTTAATGTTGAAAAATGTAAAGTAGTTAAAATGGGTACTATAAAAGACAATACTAGTTATAAGCTAAATAACCATGAAATCATGAGTTCTCAGTGTGAAAGGGATTTGGGAGTTCTTGTGAGTAGTAGTCTTAAGCCAAGAGAGCAATGCACAGCAGTCAGAAATAAAGCAAACAGAATTTTAGGATTTATCTCAAGAAGCGTCAGCAATAGGACGGAAAAAGTTATTTTGCAGCTCTATCTTGCATTAGTTAGGCCCCATTTAGATTATGCTGTGCAATTCTGGTCACCCTATTATAGAATGGAAATTGAATCCTTGGAGAGAGTGCAGTGAAGAATGACCAAGATGATACACAATATCAGAAATCTACCATATGAGGACAGATTAAAAAAACTTAATCTACATTCTCTAGAGAGGCGAAGAGTTAGGGGGGATATGATTGAAGTGTATAAATGGTTTAAAGGGATTAACAAGGGAGATATTAATAAAGTTTTAAAAATTCATGATCAAACCAGAACTCGTAATAATGGATTTAAGCTTGATAAATTTAGGTTCAGAAGGGAAATTGGTAAAAATTGGTTTGGTAATAGAGTAGCTGATGCATGGAACAAGCTTCCTAGTATGATAGTAAATGCCAATACCTTAGACACCTTCAAATGTAGATTAGAAAAATGATACTTTTAGACTACAGGTTGCTAATTCATTTAGTTCACTTAGAGATGAATGTGACAGTGGCGGCAGTATTTCTTCAGGAACCATAGAGTCAGATAGGTGTACTAGCGATCGTAAAAATGGAAGTGGGAAAAGCTCTCAGGTCAAGAGCCTAGATAAGTCTCCCAAGGTCGGAGTAACCCATCCTCCGGATAAGTCTCGTTCTTTGGTAATTGTAGGGGATTCACTATGCAGATATGTAGACAGGAAACTCAGGCATAGAGTTAGAGGAAAATATTTTTTCCCTGGAGCAGGTATGAAGAAGGTGGGTGAGTCAATAAATAGCTGGATTGAGAAAAAAGATGTTGTTTGTTTGATAGCTGGGGGAAATGACGTGCAGGATGGTAGAAGTGAAGAGCTGATTAGGTTGTATAGACAAGCCCTGGATAAGATTAGGAAAAGGGGTGCAGTTCCTGTGATGTGTGGTATTCTCCCTAGGCTTAGCCAAAGTTCAGAGTGGTGGTCTCGAGCTATAGGAGTAAATGCTAGGATGAAAGTCTTCTGTCGGGAGAATAATATAGGTTTTATAGACGGGTGGGATCACTTCACTAGTCGTAAGCATATGTATGCAAGGGATGGAGTGCATCTTTCTAATTCAGGTGTCTCGGTATTGGCTGGTATGATAGACAGAGAGGTAGGGGGGTTTTGTTAGACACAAATAATGAAATGATTAATACTTGTGCAGAGAAATTAGTCAGTAAGGGTTCAGTAAATAGTGGGTCAAATAACTGGGAGTCTAAGGATAAGAA
>JAXCGZ010009898.1:0-10000 GCA_037179515.1 Halocaridina rubra
CTTATTTTCTTGTGATTGCTATGTTATTAGTACCAAAACTATTTGCGTGACAAATTTACAATTGTAACTATCTGTTAAACAGCTGCCCTGTTATGGTTGCAACTTTTCCCAATTTACACAACAGAGCCTTCATATAGTTACCAAAACTTTTGGCCTGCAGTGTTTTTTTCAGGAGGTTATTGTTGAAATAAAGACTTTTTCTCTTTATTTATGAGCGTGACATTGATAAAAACAACTTAGGCTCATATCCTGCTGTACATACAGAAAGAACATTCACAAAGTTAATGCTGAAGGTAAAAACCTATCTTTTCTCTTCTATTCGAAAAATATTTTCTTGGTGTTTCTTCAAGAAAAATAAACTGAAATTAGGGTGAGAGGTTTATTAGGAGACATAATAAATTGGTATTAATCATACATATGGATTGCAAGGTTAGTATCGAATTACGTCCTTTGGAAAAAAAATATGAACACCTAATTACTTCTCAGTATTTATAATTGAATAAACTGTGTGTAATTCTGTGTTTGCATTTGTCTGTCTCTTTTTTTTCTCTCTCTCACACTCTCTCACACACACAGAAAATAATAAATCCTCAGGGAAGATTCAAATGAGATAAATACAAGATGAAACTAAAAAATATATACATTGCAGAGAAATAAATGAAAATGAATACATAAATGAGTAAATAAATAAAATTCTTATAAAAAAATCATCATTAAAAAATCAAGGTTTACCTATATTTCAATAAAAAAAAAATTATTGAATGCCGGAAGGTTCTCCACAATTTTTAGTAATAAGTCCTTTAATGTCACATAAAGACTGAGACAAAGATGAGATAATAATAATAATTCATAGAATTGGTCCCATATCCATTATGAAATGTCCAAGAAATATTTTTGCATTTTACACATGAAATACGCGTGATTGCAGTTCTTAGATTCTTGAACTCTCTTAAACTTGAAAAAATCGATAGCGTAATAAGAGCATATAATGGTACGTGAGTTTCGCTTCTATGTTGAACAAGCATAAGTTTGAAATTGCATTCTGAGGATAACCTGATGTCATTATTTTTACTTTGTGGCGAAGCCTTTTATAATATTTTGGAGTCAGAAAATGTTGTGGGAAAAGACTGAGATTGAGGCTTTAAAAATGGAAAATTTTTAAAAAAGGTGGCCAGGAGAGCACTTGTGGATGGAAAATGAAGTCGTCAATTGAAAAGAAAAATTAATTATTTGCTATTGCAGTTGAAAAATTATACTCATGATTGAATGACAAGAAAGATCCTAAATGTAAACCAATAAGATGCATTTGCTGTTTTTATCATTATTGTGAAAATTAAAGATATATGAAGGTAGAGATTTGTTTTATTAAGTGAATGAAAATATTGACAATAGACCGTTTTATGTCTATATTCGAAAAGAGGTGGACACACACATGTTGGGGAATCATAATAATTATTTACTTTCTTATTATACCAAATCCCAACTCATTTTTTTTAATACTTTTTCCAGTATAACAGTCCTCTGATGTAAAGTTTATTTTATCTATACAGATATTTAGTTGATTAATTAATAAACATTCTACCACCCGTCTGACGGTAGTTTTATCGTTATGATACATTATTTTACAGTTAAAAAACTTTATTCGATGATTACAAAATTATTTTATGAAATGCTACAACTTTTATTTGCTATTCCTACACTGTCTTCTCGTTTACAGTCAGCAGTTCTAATACTGATATCCCTACCCGTTACTCCTACATAAACCCAAGGGCTTTCTAAGTATGGTAAAAGATATACACTCCTACCTCTTTTTGATAATCACTTTCATTAACCTTAAGTTAGTTTACATATATGTTTTTTAGGGAATATACACGTCCTTTTTAACGATCTGTGTGTTGTCAAGCTAGTGTTAGTTGCCTCCCGAGAAGCGCACTCTACTACTGAGCTACCAAGACCCTCTCATTCCACTTAATAAATGCTCTAAATTGTTAGGTTAGGTTAAGTTTGGCTAGTTTAGATTAGGTTAATGTTGCTATCTTTACTTTTTCAAGAAATTTATCATTATATTCACTAAACACCAGCACATCTAACTCCCTAAACAAATACAAGTACTTCTCTTGCATATATTTTTCAACCTGTATCGTTTTGCAACACACTTTCCATTAGTCTGACCTGAATAAAGGTATTCTTAGGCTTACAAGATTGATGAATTTAAAAAGAATATGGATTATGTCTCTTATTGTAGACCTCGGGAGTCATTCCTCTTTTGGTATTTCATGATTACAATTGAGGAGGAAGACCAATTCAGATGGACGAATCACAGCAGAGGAAAAATGTCAATTCAAATGGACGCAAGTATATTGAACTGACAGTAGACAGGTTTTCCATAAGGAGGCAAATGCACACAAATGACATATTGAAAGGTCTCTGAATTTGCTTAAATTACTCTTGGTGTGTGCATACTGCGATAGTTCGGTGGTAAAGCACTCGAGTCGGTCAGCTACTAGCATTGGTTTCATTCCATTATGCAGCTTTGGGAGAGGCACCCCAAACTTAGTTCCCCAAATTTAACATATGCGTCCACCCTTATTCGAGAGGGGACTAATTGATCTCTGTAGAGTTTTATCAGGAAGCAATTAAAGTGTGTTCAATTCCACAGCATGGCTCTAGGAAAAGCTTCCTCCCTTTATTTTCCCTTATCAACATGTGACAGCCCTCATTTGAATGGGGACTAATTGAGAAACATTAAATGGTATACATACATTTCTGGTGTTTGTTGTTGTTGAGAAAGAGAATCCAACTATAATATCATGATCTGAAGTGTTTGATACTGGGTTAGTCAGTAAGTGACTTTTCTTTTCTTTCTTTTTTTTTGGAAGAATGCCACTCATTTGATAATTGTTCATTAAATACAAAATACTTGTAAGTATCGTACATCTCTTAGTTTCATTTAAGTGTAGCAATGTGGCATAACAATTTAAGTCTCTTTGATGTAAAAGGGATGGTTTCTACATGTAGAGTGTCAAAGTTAATGTTTATAAATGCAGAAAAAATTAGTATAAATAGAAATTAGTTTTTTTTTTATGAGTGTAACATCAGGATAGGCCAGAAAATTGCCCGCAGAGATGAAGTAATGATACACAATAGGAAAGGGAAAAGCTCAAAGAATAATCGAAGTACTGAGGACCATGAGATATGGCAGGATTAGGCCCTGAAATGACAATAGATCCACTTTTTGAAGAAAGATAGGTTATAAGAATTGGGAAAGACAGAACGGGAAAGACAGGTAAAGAGTCTTTAGGTTGATAGGAAGAAACAGTCACTGCACCAACTAATCAGCGATCTACAAATCTCCACACATTACCTGTAAATGAGGCTGCTTGTTGAGTGTTATGCGGCCTCAGGAGTGGGGGAGGGATGCAACTTGCCAACTCATCGGAGCAGCAATGGAAGTAGTAGCAATAAAAATGAGAAAGAAATTATACCTAATGGCATAGTGACCGAATATCCAGATTAAAAGTAAAAGAGGGGTCATTACTGAGTCTGATTGCCTTAACTTCCACCATATAAAGGAGATAAGTATATTAAGAAGCACCCCAGATATGCGATCAGTATTCTAAACAGAGATGGATAAGACCTGCATATATATTAAGTAATTGTTAAATGGAAAAATAATGACCAAAACGAAAAAGAACCCCTAAAATTTTGAATGCAGATTTAGAAATTTGAACTATGTGATTCATCCAAGACAGTTAGAGGCTATCTGAATTCCTAATATGGTAATAGAATCAATAAAATAACTTTCGTTAGTTTTGAAGACATCATGGTTATCAGGAGGAGAAGTAGATAAAGAGATAACAAGAAACTGTCAAAAGCCTTAGACATATCAAGGGCTATGACAAAGGATTCTCCATAGTTTCTAAATGATAATGACCATATAAGAGTAAGATAGGACAGGAGGCCACCAGTGGATCTTGCATTGCAGAAGTGGCACTGGTGATTAGACATAAGTAATTTAGATTCAAAGCGTTTCAAGAAGTGAGAATTAACCAAAGTTTCAAAAACTTTAGCGATGGAAGAGGTTAGGGCAATAGGTCCGTAGTTTGAAGGAATAGAGAGTTCACCCTTCTAAGGAACAGGTTGCACTAGAGCATGAAGATAATCAGAAAATTTATGAATATAAATCATGACCATTAGTGCTTGATTCTGGATAAATTTACTTGAATCTGGAATAATTATATAGGCATTATCATATTATTCGAATTTGCTTCGACAGACGTAGAGACTGATGTAAATGCTAACATTCGATGTTTGTTTCTCAAATATTCAAAATGACATTTTATGATATGCATTTCTTGTTACAAGGTGAAGAGCTTTGATCTAGTGTTTTTGCATTTACTTTTGATAGGCTAGA
Source organism: Halocaridina rubra (assembly GCA_037179515.1). Taxonomy (NCBI): domain Eukaryota; kingdom Metazoa; phylum Arthropoda; class Malacostraca; order Decapoda; family Atyidae; genus Halocaridina; species Halocaridina rubra. The sequence goes on from JAXCGZ010009898.1 coordinate 4,415, forward strand.
GAAAAAAAGGGAATTATTTTATATTTTATCAGGAGATAAATCATTTAATTTTCAACTTTCCAGTTTGTCTCAATCCTATGCTTTTCAAGTTTCCAGTTTGTCTGAGTCAAGTTTGATTCTGCGTATTTCTCTACAAAAAATAAAAAAAAGGAAAGGAGTTTAGAGTATGTTTGTCTCTCAATGTGTAAAGTCCTCTTAAGAGACGAATTATATGACTATATATGATATCCTTGAAAAAGTTGTTGAAAAAAAATATCCTTTTTGTGTTTGAACGAATTAAGAATATCTTTATCCTTGAAAGAGACGTACAAGAATAATATCTTTAAGACCATGAAAGAGACGTATGAGAAAAATATATTTATATCCATGAGAGAAATGTATGAAAAAATATTTTTATTTCATGAAAGAAACGTATGAGATACATATCTATATGTCCTTGCATGAACTTATGAGGGAAGTCACTACCTTCCTGAAAGAGACGTACTAGAATAATGTCTGTCCTTGAAAGAGACGAACTAAAAAAATGTCTGTCCTTGAAAAAGACGTATGAGAAATATATATTTTGCCCTTGAAAGAGACTAAATAAAATATCAGTTCCCATGAAAAAGACATATGAGAAAAATATGTTTACGTCCTTGAAGGACAACTTTGAGACAAAAAAAAATCTTTATATCCTTAACACTAGAACAACCAAGATATTACACCTACCATTAACGGCCGAACAGTCATTTTGACCAATAAAATCAGTTTAATAGTTCTTTCGTGATTTTATGTGAGTTAGTACATAATTTACACTGATGTTAGAGAGATATTGCATGATTATTTTTCCAAATAGTTTAGAAGCTCAAAAAGTGCTATTCATATTACATATAGATTTATTGAAGTCTAATCTGCTTTATGAATGAAAAAAAAATATTGACCTATATATTTGTTCATGATGTTACATTAGGCAAAAAAATCAAATTCCAGATTTGTTTATGTAAATGAAAATATACAATAATAGCAAAATTTATTAGGAAAGTCAAAGGAAATAATTAAACGTATATATCATGGGAAAGCTGTCTCCAATATAGATTTGGTTTCACTTAATATTAGCCAACCTATGAGTAAAATTAACAGCCATATTGATTGTTGGAAATATGCTGAAGTGAGTATAATATAGTTATTAGATTTACAAATATAAGTTGGACGAACTTAAAAAAAAAATATGGTTTTATGATAGGGAACATGTTTATCATTTCTTCTTGCACAATTTTCCAAATGCAATTTGTTTGGTTACAGCAGTGCATTTTCCACACACATATATCTCACTTCTTTGCAGCTAGAAATCGTTTTGTTGTTTTTGTACATACGGATCTGGCGTTGCTTCCGTTTTTTATTGGATTTACTACTAGCCTCTTCCAAATTCTCATCAGAATGCTGATCACTTTCAGCCATCTTTGAATTTTTAAAAGAAACAACCAATTCCTCCACTAATCCAAGAATAAAATCACGAAGGCTCAGTTTTTTCCTGTAACCTCTGAATACAATATCTATGCATTGGTACCTGCAAGATAGAGAATATTGTAAAATACATACACAGGCCAACTTGTAGAAGGGCACCTTGTGGTGTAATGCTGTGACATTTGGTCCAAGTATGTCTATACCAAATTTTGTTGCATTATAATACTCAACTGTTTCTGGCATCTTCTTTCGTCCATCTCAGACTGAACAGAACGATGAAGTGAACTGAGTATTAGGACTGTCTTGTTTAGCTTGCTTTGGTATACTAACAATGTTGTATTATTATATTTCAGCAGATGTGTATCATATAGATGACTTTTTAATTATTTGATTTTAGGTGAAATTTCTCTACCGGCTCGATTCATTGTGCCAGTGATACTGTTTTTTTTTTTTTGCTTTCAAATATTCAGCTAAATGGAGAGATGTGAAGAAATTCTCAGTTGAGACATTTCTACCTTTCCCAGTGAATGGCTACATTATAAGCGGCTATGCAATATTTAATAAATCTATCCCACATTTCAGAAATATGAGCAAATTTATCTATGCGCAAACGTTCTGACCTCATTGTTTTTATGTCAAATCTTATAAATTGCATCATCTCTTTTAATTTGCGATTTACCATCAGGTTCCTGAAAAAGTGTGGACCCAATTTTCTGCCCCCTAGACACGTAAAAGGCAAGTAGATGTCCTGAAAAAGGGTGGACCCAATTTTCTGCCTCCTAGACTCGTACAAGGCAGGTAGATGCAGCAGTCAACATGACTGCTTGGCCGTTAGTGGTAGTGCACCCTGTATCTAAAACAATAACATGCACAATCATTTATTATTTTAGCATAATGAGCTATTCAAATAGTTATGAAAAGTCGTGAAGTATCAAGTAAATAACGGTGATAGTTTAGTCATGCAAAGTGTCTCTATTTCCAAAAGCAGTTAAAATGACCGCTTGGCTGTTTGTGGTAATGTGCGCTGTATCTATAGCAATAACAAGCACAATAATTTATTCCTTAAGCAAAATGAACTATTCAGTAAGTTAGGAGAAGTCGTGAAGTATCAAGTAAATAACGATGATAGTTTCATCACTTAAAGCGTCTCTATTTCCTAAAGCAGTCAAAATGACTGCTTGGCCGTTCTAGTGTTAAAAGAGACTTATTAGAATTATTTTTGCCCTTGAAAGAGACACATGAGGAATATAATTATCAGTCCTTTTATGAGACGTATTAGAAAAATATTTGTGTATTATGCGAGCTTCATTTTTTATATACTGAGATTCTCAGAATCTAATGTGCTTATCATATTAGTTGCACTCTCTCTATATATAAGTATTTGCCGGTTAAATCTTTATTATTAAGGACTGTTTTCTTCTTCTTCTTCTTCTTCTTCTTTGTCTACATCTTTTCCAACTTTTATATGGGGTCGATGTTTCTGGCCAGTGTTCTCCATATGTTCCCATCCCATACCTCATCACCCATCAAACCTTTAGACCTCAGGTCGTCTTTGATGCAATCCATCCACCTACGCTTTGGTCTCCCCCTCCCTCTCCTACACTGTATATCCATTTCCATCACCCTCCTCCCAACATACTATTCATCCCTCCTAACGACATGACCATACCATCTTAGTCTACTTTCTTGTATCTTATCTGATATTTTTGTAACTTTTGAGGTACCCTAATTACCTCGTTTCTGATCTTATCGCTTCTTGTCACCCCACACATCCATCTCAATATCCTCATCTCTGCCCCATCCAGTTTTTCTCTTGTGTCTTCTTTATTGCCTATGCCTCTGCTCCATACATCATCGCAGGTTTCACAACTGTCTTTTGCACTTTACCCCTCAACTTAATCCCTATTCTCCTGTCGCACAGCACCCCCAGACACTTTCTTCCAGTTCTTCCATCCCACTTGTATTCTGTGGGCTATTTCTGACTCTAGGTCACCATCCTCTGCTACTGTTGATCCCAAATACTTGAACTTTTCAATTCTTTCCAACGCCTCCCACTGCAAATTGACCTCCCCATCCTCATCATCTCCCAACCTCAAGTACTTTGTCTTCTTTCTGCTGATTCTCAGTCCTCTATCCTTCATCATTCATCTCCACTCCTCAAGCTTCTCCTCCACTACCTCTCGTCTGTTGCTGCATAGTACAATGTCATCTGCAAAGAGCATACACCATGGTGACTGATCTCAATACCCTGGTTACTACTTCCAAGACCAGGTCAAATAGATATGGACTCAAAGTAGACCCTTGATGCAGACCAACATTTACTGGGAGACTTTTCGTCAAGCCCACACTGCTCTTAACATTTGCTTCTGCCCTCTCAAAAATATCTTGGATGATTCTTACATATTTCTCGGGGACTCCCTTTTCTCTAATGCACCTCCACCCCTCTTGACGTGGTACTCGATCATATGCCTTTTCCAGGTCAATAAAGACCATATGCAGTCCTTTCTGTGTCTCCCGATGCTTTTCCATCATTTGTCTCAAGGTAAATATGGCATCCACTGTCCCTCTACCAGGCATGAAGCCAAAATGCTCATCCTCATTGGTCGTTTCCTCTCTGAGTCTCCTCTCTATGATCTTCTCCCATATCTTCATAGTATGAATTAACAACTTTATACCTCTATAGTTTCCACACTCCTGAATGTCTCCCTTCCCTTTATTGATTGGGATGATTAAGCTTCCTCTCCACTTCTCTGGCATGTTGTCCTGTCTAAAGATCTTTTGCATTAAGTCCCACAAGATATCTATGTCTTCCTCTCCAATACTCTTCCATACTTCCACTGGCATCTTATCAAGTCCTGCTGCCTTTCCATTTTTCATTTTCCTTATTGCCCGCTCTACCTCTCTTCTAGTCACTGTTGTTGTAACTTCTTCATTTGGAAGTCCCTCTTCAAATACTGCTCTTGAGCTCTTTTCATTTAGTAATCCTTCAAAATAAGTTTCCCATCTGCTATTTATTTCATCCTCTTTTGCTAGAACTACTCAATGGTTATCCTTTATTTGTCTAACTTGGGTGAGTCCTTGGATGCAGCATCTCCGGCCTTGACAATTCGCAATATTTTCTTCTCTCCTTCTGGTGTTTCCAGCTCCTCATAGACTTCATTCAATGTCTCTGCCTTTGCTTTTGCTATGCTCTCCCTGCCTCCTTCTTTGCCTGCTTGTATTCTTCTTTATCCTGCTCTAGGCCTGATAAATCTGCCTTTTTCTTAGCTTCTTTCTTGTTCTTCACCTAGTATTGCACCACCTCATTCCACCACCATGACTGTTTATCATTTGGGGGTTTCCTTCCCAATAACTTTCCAAGTACCTCCTCACCCACCCTCAAAATCACCTTACTATTCTCTGTCCATCATTCTTGTACATCTTCATGCAACCTTATCACTTCCAACACTCTTCCCTTAAACATAGCTCTCAGCTCTGCATCTTTCAATCTCCACCACTTTATCTTTGGTCCATCCTCGGCTTCTTACTTTTCCTACATTTCCTGAGCCTGCAATCAGTTACTACTATCCTATGTTGCAATGCTACACTCTCCCCATTTATTACTTTACAGTTGCTAATCTCCTTCAGATGGTCTCTCCTTCACAACAATAAATCTATCTGGCTCTCCCTCCCACCAATATCTTCATGTAATCAATCTGTTTTCCTTTTTCTCAAAGAATGTGTTGACTAATGCCAGATCAAATGCCACTGCAAAATCAATCACTCTCTCTCCCCCCCCTCATTTCTTTCACCCACCCCCAGCCCCCATGAATTCTACCAATCCCAGCCCTCCCAATTCACAAGTGGCCATTTAGATCTCCTCCCAAAATTACCCTCTCCCTTATAGGAATTGTTCTAAGCTCCTGGTTCATCTCCTCCCAAAATACATCCTTCTCCTCCGCTGTACAACCAGTTTGTTGGGCATAGGCACATACTTCATTGACTATCGTTTCTTCCAGTCCCAGCTTTAAACTCATAATTCTGTCACTCTTTCTATTCACACTAAGTAAGCTTTCCTTCAGGTCTTTGGATAGCATTATTCCTACACCATTCCTTCCTTCCTCATTTGTTCCACTCTAGAACAATTTGCACCCCTCACCCAGT
>JAXCGZ010009898.1:15000-32500 GCA_037179515.1 Halocaridina rubra
ATGAAAACGTCCTTTGCTGATGCACTAAAGGGGAATGTGGCAGTAAAAGAGGCTGTAAAGGTGGTGGCACTGGAAAACATACAAACAGTTGACTATAAAGAGACAGTGGTAATCTCAGGCATAAGTGAATCCCAGGAGCCAACATGGCAGGGGAGACTTGAAGAAAATAAAGCTAACGTTGTAGACCTGATAAGAAAGCTTGGAGTAGTATGTGGTCCTGAGGATATTGTAAACATACACCAACTAGGTAAATATTCGAGGGAAGGAAAGCCGAGACCAACAAAAGTAACCTTTGAGAGAGGGGAGACATGTAGGGAAATATTGTTGAGAAAAAAAAGTCTAAAAGACCTTCAAGAATGCAAAGAAGTGTTCATTAGACGATACAGAACACAGGAAGAGATGGGAAAGATCAAAAACTTGTTGCAAGAGGCAAGAAGGTTAAATGATGAAAGAAATGAAGAAGAGAAGAAAAATTTTCGTTACAGAATACTTCCAGACAAAGGGGAGATAAAGAAGATAATGACAGAAGATCAGGGGATGGGGCCTCATTAAGATTGTTATACACAAATGCTGATGGATTAGCTGGTAAGGCAGTAGAATTAAAAGATAGGATTCACAACAGTAAGGCACATATAGTAGCAATTACAGAGACTAAGTTGAGTGAGGACATAAACAGTGTCACAGTTTTTCCTAAGGGCTTCAGAATACTAAGGGTTGAAAGATCTGAGAGGACTGGTGGAGGGATAGCACTGCTCATAAGTGAGAGGATTCAAGTTGAAGAAATAAACTTGGCTATAGAAAGTGAGTTCAGGGAATTTCTTGTTGCTCGCATAAATACTGGGTCAGAGAGCATTATAATAACTGTTGTATACAACCCACCAAGGAACCAAAATAGGCTTGAAATTTATGAGGAAAGTCATATAGGTACGATTGAAGTCATAAACTCAGTTGTTAACATGGCGCGGGAGAAAAAATGTAGGATTTTGATTATGGGAGACTTTAATCATAAAGAGATAGATTGGATAAATCTTGACCCACACAGTGGTGAGGACTCATTTGGGGCAAGATTCCTAGATTGCGTACAAGGGAATTTCCTACACCAACATGTAATGGAACCAACAAGAGCCAGGGGTGGGGATGAGCCATCACTACTTGATCTAGTGTTCACAGATAATGTGTTGGATATTGAAAATATTGAGTATGAACCACCAATTGGAAAGAGTGACCACTGTGTGTTGTTGATGGAGTATATCATTGAAGACATTCTTCCTGAGAGTAGAGGCACTGAGGACATGAGGAGGAACTATCCGAAAGGAGATTACATCAAAATGAATGAGCTTTTTGCAGTTATTGACTGGAGAACCTTATTTTACAACAAATCTGTACAAGAAATGTATGACATCTTTTGTGAGAAATATGGGAAGATAGTAGATTGCTGCATACCTGTCACCAAAGTAGGTGTAATTCATGCCAGAGAGAAATGGTTCGATAATGGGTGTAAAAGAGCTAAGGAGTGGAGAGACAAATGCTGGAAAAGGTATAGGAGGAGAAAAAACATAAATGCCTGACAAACCTACAAAAGAGCAAGAAATGACTACCTAAGTAAAAGGAGAGAGGCAGAGAGAGATTATGAGAGGGACATCACCAGGAAGGCTAAAGAAAATCCCAAGCTTTTCCACAGCTTTATCAGAGGAAAACTGAAGGTAAAAGAACAGGTTTTAAGGCTAAAGAGAGCGGATGGAAGCATCACTGAGACGGACGAAGAGATCTGCAAAGAATTGAACAAGGAGTTTCAGTCAGTATTTACAGTAGAAAATACCCCACCCCCTCAGATTGCAGTGATAGAAGCTCAAGGGCCGGTATTAGAGAACATCAACCTTACAGCCACAGAGGTATGCAAAGCGCTGATGGATTTAGATGTTCATAAAGCTACAGGTCCTGATGACATATCCCCTCATGTGCTTAAAAAATGCGCAAACACAATATCAGTGGCACTAAGTATCATATTTAAGGAGTCACTGGAGTCGGGGGAGATTCCAAGATGCTGGAAACAAGCAAATGTGATACCTATCTTCAAAAAGGGAAGGAGGGATACGGCTCTGAACTATAGACCAGTTTCCTTGACCAGCATAGTTTGCAAACTTATGGAGAAACTACTAAGGAAACATATCTCTCTTCACTTGGAATCCTTCAACTTTTTGTCAGTGAGGCAACATGGCTTCAGAGAAGGGAGATCAACAGTAACAAACTTATTAGAATTTTATGATGAGGTAAGCCAAATCTTACAGGAAAGAGAGGGCTGGGCAGATTGCATATTCCTAGACTTCCAGAAAGCGTTTGACACTGTTCCACATGGGAGACTTATTAGGAAGCTGCAATCAATGGCTAGAATAGGTGGAAATGTCTTGGAATGGATAAAAACTTACTTAGAAGGAAGAGAACAGAGGGTTAGAGTAAGACACTCAGTGTCTGAATGGAGAAGAGTTAGTAGTGGAATTCCACAGGGTTCAGTTTTAGGGCCACTTTTGTTCCTTGTATATGTAAATGACCTACCAGAGTCTGTAAATTCATTCATGAATATGTTTGCAGATGATGCAAAGATTGTGAAGAAAGTAAAAAACGAGAACAATGGTAGAGAACTTCAGGAGGATCTAAATAATCTGCATGAGTGGTCAGAAAAGTGGCTAATGAAATTCAATACCTCAAAATGTAAGGTAATGAGAATGGGTACAAGTGCAAGAAGGCCCAAGCTTGACTACTCGGTGGCTGGAGTACAACTTCAAGAGACAGAAAATGAGAGAGATCTAGGAGTAAACATACTGGCAGATTTGTCTCCAGAAATACATATAAATGGCGTAGTAAGGGCAGCATATGCATTCTTATCAAATGTAAGGGTAGCCTTCAGGCACATGGACAAGGAAATGTTCAGAAATATTTATGTAACCTATGTGAGGCCAAAACTCGAATATGCAGCCCCCTTTTGGAATCCGCACTTGAAAAAGCACATAGCTAAGCTTGAAAAAGTTCAAAGACATGCCACGAAACTGGTGCCAGAAATACGCAATCTCGGTTATGATGAGAGGCTGAGGGAATTAGACTTGCCATCACTCGAAGCTAGAAGAGTAAGGGGGGATATGGTGACAGTCTTTAAATTCCTTCATGGTTATGATAGAGTGGATAGGGATCGATATTTCGATATGGCTGGCTCTAGAACTAGAGGTCATAGTTTGAAGCTTCGTAAGAAAACTTGTTTGCAGGATGTAAGGAAATACTTTTTCAGTGTAAGAGTAGTTGATAATTGGAATTCGCTAAGCGAGGAGGTAGTTAATGCTATCTCAATCCATAGTTTTAAGAACAGGTATGATAAGTATCACTAAGTCTAAAAATGGAACCGATCAGGAGACGGGAAGATACGAGCTTTGGGCTCTTTCCCGTAAACACAATTAGGTAATCACAATTAGGTAATCACACTACTTGATCTAGTGTTCACAGATAATGTGTTGGATATTGAAAAAATTGAGTATGAACCACCAGTTGGAAAGAGTGACGACTGTGTGTTGTTGATGGAGTATATCATTGAAGATATTCTTCCTGAGAGTAGAGGCACTGAGGACATGAGGAGGAACTCTCCGAAAGGAGATTACATCAAAATGAATGAGCTTTTTGCAGTTCTTGACTGGAGAACCTTATTTTACAACAAATCTGTACAAGAAATGTATGACATCTTTTGTGAGAAATATGGGAAGATAGTAGATTGCTGCATACCTGTCACCAAAGTAGGTGTAATTCATGCCAAAGAGAAATGGTTCGATAATGGGTGTAAAAGAGCTAAGGAGTGGAGAGACAAATGCTGGAAAAGGTATAGGAGGAGAAAAAACATAAATGCCTGACAAACCTACAAAAGAGCAAGAAATGACTACCTAAGTAAAAGGAGAGAGGCAGAGAGAGACTATGAGAGGGACATCACCAGGAAGGCTAAAGAAAATCCTAAGCTTTTCCACAGCTTTATCAGAGGAAAACTGAAGGTAAAAGAACAGGTTTTAAGGCTAAAGAGAGCGGATGGAAGCATCACTGAGACGGATGAAGAGATCTGCAAAGAATTGAACAAGGAGTTTCAGTCAGTATTTACAGTAGAAAATACCCCACCCCCTCAGATTGCAGTGATAGAAGCTCAAGGGCCGGTATTAGAGAACATCAACCTTACAGCCACAGAGGTATGCAAAGCGCTGATGGATTTAGATGTTCATAAAGCTACAGGTCCTGATGACATATCCCCTCATGTGCTTAAAAATGCGCAAACTCAATATCAGTGGCACTAAGTATCATATTTAAGGAGTCACTGGAGTCGGGGGAGATTCCAAGATGCTGGAAACAAGCAAATGTGATACCTATCTTCAAAAAGGGAAGGAGGGATACGGCTCTGAACTATAGACCAGTTTCCTTGACCAGCATAGTTTGCAAAGTTATGGAGAAACTACTAAGGAAACATATCTCTCTTCACTTGGAATCCTTCAACTTTTTGTCAGTGAGGCAACATGGCTTCAGAGAAGGTAGATCAACAGTAACAAACTTATTAGAATTTTATGATGAGGTAAGCCAAATCTTACAGGAAAGAGAGGGCTGGTCAGATTGCATATTCCTAGACTTCCAGAAAGCGTTTGACACTGTTCCACATGGGAGACTTATTAGGAAGCTGCAATCAATGGCTAGAATAGGTGGAAATGTTTTGGAATGGATAAAAACTTACTTAGAAGGAAGGGAACAGAGGGTTAGAGTAAGACACTCAGTGTCTGAATGGAGAAGAGTTAGTAGTGGAGTTCCACAGGGTTCTGTTTTAGGGCCACTTTTGTTCCTTGTATATGTAAATGACCTACCAGAGTCTGTAAATTCATTCATGAATATATTTGCAGATGATGCAAAGATTGTGAAGAAAGTAAAAAACGAGAACAATGGTAGAGAACTTCAGGAGGATCTAAATAATCTGCATGAGTGGTCAGAAAAGTGGCTAATGAAATTCAATGCTTCAAAATGTAAGGTAATGAGCATGGGTACAAGTGCAAGAAGGCCCAAGCTTGACTACTCGGTGGCTGGAGTACAACTTCAAGAGACAGAAAATGAGAGAGATCTAGGAGTAAACATACTGGCAGATTTGTCTCCAGAAATACATATAAATGGCATAGTAAGGGCAGCATATGCATTCTTATCAAATGTAAGGGTAGCCTTCAGGCACATAGACAAGGAAATGTTCAGAAATATTTATGTGACCTATGTGAGGCCAAAACTCGAATATGCAACCCCCTTTTGGAATCCGCACTTGAAAAAGCACATAGCTAAGCTTGAAAAAGTTCAAAGACATGCCACGAAACTGGTGCCAGAAATACGCAATCTCAGTTATGATGAGAGGCTGAGGGAATTAGACTTACCATCACTCCAAGCTAGAAGATTGAGGGGGGATATGGTGACAGTCTTTAAATTCCTTCATGGTTATGATAGAGTGGATAGGGATCGATATTTTGATATGGCTGGCTCTAGAACTAGAGGTCATAGTTTGAAGCTTCGTAAGAAAACTTCTTTGCAGGATGTAAGGAAATACTTTTTCAGTGTAAGAGTAGTTGATAATTGGAATTCGCTAAGCGAGGAGGTAGTTAATGCTATCTCAATCCATAGTTTTAAGGACAGGTATGATAAGTATCACTAAGAATAAAATGGAACCGATCAGGAGACGGGAAGATACGAGCTTTGGGCTCTTTCCCGTAAACACAATTAGGTAATCGCAATTAGGTAATCCCCCCCCCCCCACACACACACACACACACACACACACACACACACACACACACACACACACACACAGAACAAATGAAGGAGGGTGTTTCTGATTTGTCAGAATACATGCTGTCGATGCCATACTACCTGGTGGCAGTCTCATTGATTTTACAGAGAACGACACCATTTACATTTAATGAAAAAGGAAAGTATTTTGCTTGGTGATAGGATTTTGTTGCTGCATAAAACATAGTGTGAATCTCAAAGACCTTTGGCGGGCACAACATCAAAGAATAGCCCCAACGTATTCCATGCGTGTCGTAAGAGGTGACTAAAAGTGGATGGGGCGAGGGGACTAGGAATCCCCCCCTTGTATTAACCTCCTGCTAGACGTCAAAGAAGCAGGGGAGGCAGAGGGGAGAATAACTTCTCCCCAAACTCTAGTTTTGGGGTACCTAAATGTGCGTGGTTGTAGTATGATAAAGAGCAAAAGATGTGATATTGGATATATGTTTGGTAGGAGCAGGATGGATGTATTGGCATTGTGTGAGGCGAAGATGAAAGGAAAAGGAGAAGTGGCATTTGGTGGTGTAATAGGTAGGGTGTCTGGGGTTGAAAGGAGGAGAATGAGAGAAAGTGTGGCATTACTGCTGAGTGAATGGAGGGAAAATAAGGTAGTGGAATGGAAAGAAGTGTCATCTATGCTGATGTAGGTGAGGGCTATTATAGGTAGGGAGTGTTGGGTTTTGTTAGTGCTTATGGGCCAGGATGTGAGAGAAGTGAGGATGAACAGGATGAATTCTGGAATGAGTTAAGTAGCTGTGTGGATGATCTGAGTAGAAGGAACTATGTAGTTGTGTTGGTGACTTGAATGCCGGAGTTGGTGATGGAGAGGTAGAAGGTGTTGTGGGAAAGTATGGGGCACCAGGTGGGAATGAGAGTGGCGAGAGACTGTTAGGTATGTGTGTGGAGTAAGAGTTGGTGAGAGGAAATAGATTTTTCAAGAAGTTAATAAATAAGTATACATGGATGAGAGTGGCAAATGTAAGAGTGAAAGAAAGAGCATTGATGGATTATGGGTTGGTAGAAAAGAGCATGATTGGTAGAGTGAAAGATATTCATGCATTTAGGGGTGTGGTTGCTGGGATGTCTGATCATTTTTTTGGTTGAAGCAAAAGTGGTAGTAGCAAAACAGTGGGGAAATAGAGTGGGGGGATGTATCCTGGAAATGAAGAAGGTAGAAGAGTTGAAAAAGCCAGAGAAGAGACAGGAATATCAGGACAGGTTGAAAGTGGCATATGACAGGGTGAAAGAAAGAGAAGATGGGGAGTTAGAGGAGGAATGGTGGTTGATGAAAGAATATGTGGGACATGCATGTGATGTGTGTGGAAGGAGGTTTGTTAGAGGTGGCATGAAGAGGGGCAGCGAATGGTGGAATGAAGGGGTGAAAATGAAGGTGGAAGAGAAAAAGAAGGCTTTTGAGGAATGGCTGCAGTGTAAAAGTAGGAAGAAGCATGAAAGATATAAGGAGAAAAATGTGGAAACCAAGCGGAAGGTAGAGGAAGAGAAGAGGTTGGCAAATGTTAGGTGGGGACAGGATTTTAGCAGGTCATGTGAGGAGAATAAAAAGAAGTTTTGATAAGAAGTGAAGAGAGTAAGGAAGGGTGGATCGAGGATGGAAAAGACAGTGAAAGATGTGAATGGACAGATGTTAAGAGGGAACGATGCAATGAAAAGATGGGCAGAATATTTTGAGTGCTTGCTGAATGTTGAGGAAGATAGAGAGGCAGCTATAGTGGCAATGGGGGGTGTTCGAGTGCCAGTAATGGGAGATGAAAATGGGAGAGACATTACATGAAAGGAGGTGAAAAGGTCATTGTATGAAGCGAAAGCAGGTAAAGCACCTTGAACGGATGGTGTGAGAGCGGAGATGTTGAAAGAAGGGGGTGTGACTGCATTGGAATGGTAAGTGAGTGTGTTTAATATATGCCTTGTGTTGTCAATGGTGCCAGTGGAATGGGTGAATGCTTGTATAGTGCCCCTATACAAAGGTAAGGGGATGTGTATGAATGCAGTAATTTTAGGGGTATAACTTTGTTGAGTGTAGTAGGAAATGTACATGGTAGGATACTGTTTAATAGGATTTGGGATAAGAAAGAAAATGTGATCGCGAAAGTGCAGTTTGGTTTTAGGAGAGGTAGAGGTTGTATATATTTAGCAAAGGTTAAGGATGTGTAGTTTGCATTTTTGGATCTTAAGAAAGCGCATGATAGAGTTGATAGAGAGGCAATGTGGAATGTTTTGAGATTATATGGAAATAATGGTAAATTGTTGCATGTAGTGAAGAGTTTGTATGAGAGCAGTAGAGCTTGTGTTAGGGTAGAGAATGAAGTGAGTGAGTGGTTTCCAATAAGTGTGGGACTGAGACAAGGATGTGTGATGTCACCATGGCTGTTCAATTTGTATATTGATGAAGTTGTAAGAGAGGTGAATGAGCGAGTGCGTGGTCGAGGTTTGAGAATGGTAGATGAGGACGATATCGTGTGGGAGCTGAATCAGTTGCTGTTTGCAGATGATACTGTGGTGGTGGCAGATTCAGAAGAGAAACTGTGTCAGTTAGTGTCAGAATTTGGGATGGTGTGTGAGAGAAGGAAGTTGTGAGTGAATGTGGGAAAGAGTACGGCTATGAGGTGTAGAAGAAATGAGGATGATGCTGGATTGAATGTTGTGTTGACTGGAGAGACACTTCGCACATTGAATGAAAGTTAACCTCCAAGTCTTTTCCCCATGGCTAGCTTAGAAAGCTAGTCTGCATTTTCTTTTTTAATCTCTCAACCTTATTTTTGTGCTTCTGGATATAGGTGACTTACTCATAATTATGTAGCTTAGTAGAATCAGTTCGGTGTAGATATGCATAGATTAGGTGTAGTAACGAAGAAAACAAACCCCCAGTATATAAAATTATTATTTTCCTTTTTTTGTTTTTCTTATCTAAATGCTGGCAGAGTCTTCTCCATATCAGTATCATATGCATATATTTTGTAGACGTATATGTGTCTCTGAATATATCTGTGACTATATACAAGAGCCATATTCCCTTTTATAATGGAAGTGGCTGATTTAATGCCAAAACTTTTCCATTTATTAGCGGAAAATGCAAATTAAGGGATTCACAATCCTTTCACTCCGCCTCCTTTAGTTGACATCTGCAACACGCAATGGAGCATGGTGGAGTCATTCTTCCTTCCCTCTTGGAGTATCTACTGCATATCAAACATATCATACAAGCTTCCCCATATTCCTTGGTGTATGTATGAGTAAATGACAAGTTGTTTATCACAACTTGATTGAGAAACGACCATAATCTACATGGACGCCCACAGTATTCACACCCATTCCCACATCCACCCTTCCTTCACTTGCTCCAACTCGTATCAATTTTGCATTGTAGAGTGCATAACTAAGTTTCTTCATCAGTGTTGAACCACAATTCATTTAATTTGGGATGCTACAACTGAAGGTCTTTTGGACTTTAATAGGACTGTTTAAAAATTTTTGATGTTAAATCTCCCTTAAGTTACGCTCCTTTTTCTGTGCCTACATCTACAGCGAATATTCTTGGATTTTCGTTGCATATCTCTTATTATCACTACACATCTGACAAGTCACAAGACTTTCCATCTCTCTTTCTATTTATTTAATTTTCTTCGTGCCCAGGTCCGATCGGGGTAGTTTTATTTTTTTTTTTACTCGCCCTGGTGTCCCACTCCTAAAAAAAAAATGCCACTAATATTTACCATCATAAAGTCGACGTGCTACATACCTCTATTCGATCATTAGCAATAACGCATTAACAAAAAATTAAATTAATGAGACTTTCCTGCAGACTGCTCATTCATTACTATTGAACTAAATACATTTCTGGAATTATGAAATACTTCGTTCTGACCAAGTATTGAGCTCATCTCGTAATTTTTATTTGTGCGTACTTGTGGTTGAAGTCGTTCTCTATAATTAGGAACAAGAAGAATTGCAGCAGAAAAGGATATAACTAACTGCATGTATATAAGTCATATTCTATGACCACCGCGACCGGGTGAAAAATCACGCAACCTTGATTTGCCAGGTCTTCGGTTCGAAACCTGTTTCGGTCTGAGGTTTGGAAGGGCATTCACTCTGAGTAATGGTCACTTACTACCATAGCAAAATCCCTCCGAAAGTAGGCACCATCCGTGAGTTAAAATCGGATCATGTCTATTGGTCATCTTATGAAATAAGTGTGTTATGCCCCAAAGCCCCTCTATGTAATGCGAACCATCAAGGTTCAATTTTGTGTACTTATTACAGGCTTGAAGATCCAACTAGAGGCGTTGGCTAGTTTATAACACCAGCAATGAGTCTCGTCAGCCCTAATATTACACTCCTTTGCAAAGAGAGTTTGCTTTCCCTCTGTGAAGAGACCTTAAACTCACTTCAGTATAGTGTACTCTAGAAGAAATTTCTCTATCATCAATTCTAGACTGCATTCAAGTATTGTCATCTCTAAAATACCCTTCGATTTCATCAAGTCATGAAAAGACTTATATCTCCTCAGTTCAAGAAGATATTTCTACCTCCTTATTTCTAGAAGACATAAATCTAGTCGGCTCTACCAAGCTCCTCTCTTCAAAAACCACCATATATCAAAACATTGGTTGGCTCCATTGGATCTTGAAATCCCAGTATTCGAAGTACTAATATAATATATGATATCAACTGACTTAAGTGTGTATATTGTCAAAATATTAGAAATCTTTTACATTGTAGATAGTTTATAATACACGTATTATTTGGGGAACTATTAATATTTATTATAATTGTTAATCAACTTATAATTTATTGATTCATATAAATGCTAAAGATTTGGGAGAAGTGTTTATGGCTATTTTTAGGTCAATAAATATGTTTTTGCAATTTAGTAATTTTCATCATACCTAAGATAGTCATAACTGCTAGTACTGAAATAAGAAAAATAAAAGAAAATGCTAGAACGGAAAATAGAGTATATATATATATATATATATATATATATATATATATATATATATATATATATATATATATATATATATATATATATATATATATATATATATATATATATATATATATATATATATATATATATATATATATATATATATATATATATATATATATATATATATATATATATATATATATATATATATATCTATATATATATATATATATATATATATATATATATATATATATATATATATATATATATATATATATATATATATATATATATATATATATATATATATATATATATATATATATATATATATATATATATATATATATATATATATATATATATATATATATATATATATATATATATATATATATATATATATATATATATATATATATATATATATATATATATATATATATATATATATATATATATATATATATATATATATATATATATATATATATATATATATATATATATATATATATATATATATATATATATATATATATATATATATATATATATATATATATATATATATATATATATATATATATATATATATATATATATATATATATATATATATATATATATATATATATATATATATATATATATATATATATATATATATATATATATATATATATATATATATATATATATATATATATATATATATATATATATATATATATATATATATATATATATATATATATATATATATATATATATATATATATATATATATATATATATATATATATATATATATATATATATATATATATATATATATATATATATATATATATATATATATATATATATATATATATATATATATATATATATATATATATATATATATATATATATATATATATATATATATATATATATATATATATATATATATATATATATATATATATATATATATATATATATATATATATATATATATATATATATATATATATATATATATATATATATATATATATATATATATATATATATATATATATATATATATATATATATATATATATATATATATATATATATATATATATATATATATATATATATATATATATATATATATATATATATATATATATATATATATATATATATATATATATATATATATATATATATATATATATATATATATATATATATATATATATATATATATATATATATATATATATATATATATATATATATATATATATATATATATATATATATATACTACACCAGATTGCATATTCCTAGACTTACAGAAAGCGTTTGACACTGTTCCACATGGGAGACTTATTAGGAAGCTGCAATCAATGGCTAGAATAGGTGGAAATGTCTTGGAAAGGATAAAAACTTACCTAGAAGGAAGGGAACAGAGGGTTAGAGTAAGACACTCAGTGTCTGAATGGAGAAGAGTTAGTAGTGGAGTTCCACAGGGTTCAGTTTTAGGGCCACTTTTGTTCCTTGTATATGTAAATGACCTACCAGAGTCTGTAAATTCATTCATGAATATGTTTGCAGATGATGCAAAGATTGTGAAGAAAGTAAAAAACGAGAACAATGGTAGAGAACTTCAGGAGGATCTAAATAATCTGCATGAGTGGTCAGAAAAGTGGCTAATGAAATTCAATACCTCAAAATGTAAGGTAATGAGAATGGGTACAAGTGCAAGAAGGCCCAAGCTTGACTACTCGGTGGCTGGAGTACAACTACAAGAGACAGAAAATGAGAGAGATCTAGGAGTAAACATACTGGCAGATTTGTCTCCAGAAATACATATAAATGGCGTAGTAAGGGCAGCATATGCATTCTTATCAAATGTAAGGATAGCCTTCAGGCACATGGACAAGGAAATGTTCAGAAATATTTATGTAACCTATGTGAGGCCAAAACTCGAATATGCAGCCCCCTTTTGGAATCCGCACTTGAAAAAGCACATAGCTAAGCTTGAAAAAGTTCAAAGACATGCCACGAAACTGGTGCCAGAAATACGCAATCTCGGTTATGATGAGAGGCTGAGGGAATTAGACTTGCCATCACTCGAAGCTAGAAGAGTAAGGGGGGATATGGTGACAGTCTTTAAATTCCTTCATGGTTATGATAGAGTGGATAGGGATCGATATTTCGATATGGCTGGCTCTAGAACTAGAGGTCATAGTTTGAAGCTTCGTAAGAAAACTTGTTTGCAGGATGTAAGGAAATACTTTTTCAGTGTAAGAGTAGTTGATAATTGGAATTCGCTAAGCGAGGAGGTAGCTAATGCTATCTCAATCCATAGTTTTAAGGACAGGTATGATAAGTATCACTAAGTCTAAAAATGGAACCGATCAGGAGACGGGAAGATACGAGCTTTGGGCTCTTTCCCGTAAACACAATTAGGTAATCACAATTAGGTAATCACAGAAGGAAAAAGGAATCCAAACTTATAGCTTATATATGCTATACTGAGGAATGAACGCATTCTATCTGAATGCCACTATTTTCATATTACAGATTCCCCAACCTCACTCGTAGCTTCGTTTTAGCATTTAATTCAATTCCCAATCTCGTTCGGGCCATGAAATACCAAATAAGCACATTACATATGTGAAACAATGAATCATTCTTTACCCCGACCGGGACTCGAACCTAAGACTTATGATTACTAAGTCAAGGCGCTACCACTACACCACAGAAGGTAAAAGGAATCCAACCTTATTGCTTATATCTGCTATACTTAGGAATGAATGCATTCTATCTGAATTCCACTATGTTCACATTAAACTTTTTTCCCCAACCTCACTCGTGGCTTCGTTTTAGCATTTAATTCAATTCCCAATCTCATTTGGGCCATGAAATACCAAATAAGCACATTACATATGTGAATACATTAATCATTCTTTACCACGACCGGGACTCGAACCTAGGACTTATGATTACTAAGTCAAGGCGCTATCACAAACCACAGAAGGTAAAAGGAATCCAACCTTAAAGCTTTTATCTGCTATACTTAGGAATGAACGCATTCTAACTGAATGCCACTATATTCATATTACAGATTCCCCAATCTCACTCGTGGCTTCGTTTTAGCATTTAATTCAATTCCCAATCTCATTCGGGCCATGAAATACCAAATAAGCACATTACATATGTGAAAACATGAATCATTCTTTACCCCGACCGGGACTTGAACCTAGGACTTATGATAACTAAGTCAAGGCGCTAAAACTACACCACATAAGGTAAAACGAATCCAACCTTCTAGCTTATATCTGCTATACTTAGGAATGAAAGCATTCTATCTGAATGCCACTATGTTCATATCACAGATTCCCCAACCTCACTCGTGGCTTCGTTTTAGCATTTAATTCAATTCCCAATCTCATTCTGGCCATGAAATACCAAATAAGCACTTTACATATGTGAAAACATGAATCATTCTTTACCCCAACCGGGACTCGAACCTAGGACTTATGATTACTAAGTCAAGGCGCTACCACTACACCACAGAAGGTGTAATATGAACATAGTGGCATTCAGATAGAATGCGTTCATTCTTAAGTATAGCAGATATAAGCTATAAGGTTGAATTCCTTTTACTTTCTGTGGTGTAGTGGTAGCGCCTTGACTTAGTAATCATAATTCCTAGGTTCGAGTCCCGGTCGGGGTAAAGAATAATTCATGTTTTCACATATGTAATGTGCTTATTTGGTATTTCATGGCCCGAATGAGATTGGGAATTGAA
Source organism: Halocaridina rubra (assembly GCA_037179515.1). Taxonomy (NCBI): domain Eukaryota; kingdom Metazoa; phylum Arthropoda; class Malacostraca; order Decapoda; family Atyidae; genus Halocaridina; species Halocaridina rubra. The sequence goes on from JAXCGZ010009898.1 coordinate 29,589, forward strand.
TTAAATGCTAAAATGAAGTCACGAGTAAGGTTGGGGAATCTGTAATATGAACATATTGGCATTCAGATAGATTGCGTTCATTCCTAAATAAGGTTGGATTTCTTTTACCTTTTGTGGTGTAGTGGTGGCGCCTTGACTTAGTAATCATAAGTCCTAGGTTCGAGTCCCGGTCGGGGTTAAGAATGATTCATGTTTTCACATATGTAATGTGCTTATTTGGTATTTCATGGCCCGAATGAGATTGGGAAATGAATTAAATGCTAAAACGAAGACACGAGTGAGGTTGGGGAATCTGTAATAGGAACATAGTGCCATTCAGATAGATTGCGTTCATTCCTAAGTATAGCAGATATAAGCTATAAGGTTGGATTCCTTTTACCTTCTGTGGTGTAGTAGTAGAGAGTTCACTTAGTAATCATGAGTCCTAGGTTCGAGTCCCGGTCGGGGTAAAGAATGATTCATGTTCTCACATATGTAATGTGCTTATTTGGTATTTCATGGCCCGAATGAGATTGGGAATTAAATTAAATGCTAAAACGAAGCCACGAGTGAGGTTGAGAAATCTGTAATATGAACATAGTGGCATTCAGATAGAATGCGTTCATTCTTAAGTATAACAGATATAAGCTATAAGGTTGGATTCCTTTTACCTTCTGTGGTGTAATGGTAGCGCCTTGATTAGTAATCATATGTCCTATGTTCGAGTCCCGGTCGGGGTAAAGAATGATTCATGTTTTCACATATGTAATATGCTTATTTGGTATTTCATGGCCCGAATGAGATTGGGAATTGAATTAAATGCTAAAACGAAGCCACGTGTGAGGTTGGGGAATCTGTAATATGAACATAGTGGCATTCAGTTAGAATGCGTTCATTCCTTAGTATAGCAGATATAAGCTATAAGGTTGGAATTCTTTTTACCTTCTGTGGTGTAGTGGTAGACCCTGGACTTAGTAATCATAAGTCCTATGTTCGAGTCCCGGTTGGGGTAAATAATGATTCATATATATATATATATATATATATATATATATATATATATATATATATATATATATATATATATATATATATATATATATATATATATATATATATATATATATATATATATATATATATATATATATATATATATATATATATATATATATATATATATATATATATATATATATATATATATATATATATATATATATATATATATATATATATATATATATATATATATATATATATATATATATATATATATATATATATATATATATATATATATATATATATATATATATATATATATATATATATATATATATATATATATATATATATATATATATATATATATATATATATATATATATATATATATATATATATATATATATATATATATATATATATATATATATATATATATATATATATATATATATATATATATATATATATATATATATATATATATATATATATATATATATATATATATATATATATATATATATATATATATATATATATATATATATATATATATATATATATATATATATATATATATATATATATATATATATATATATATATATATATATATATATATATATATATATATATATATATATATATATATATATATATATATATATATATATATATATATATATATATATATATATATATATATATATATATATATATATATATATATATATATATATATATATATATATATATATATATATATATATATATATATATATATATATATATATATATATATATATATATATATATATATATATATATATATATATAAATATATATATATATATATATATATATACATATATATATATATGCATATATATATATATATATATATATATATATATATATATATATATATATATATATATATATATATATATATATATATATATATATATATATATGTCACAAGTGTTTCGCTCAAAGTCTCCAGAGGATGTTAGATGCCTTATTAAGTAATTTAGTAACTTAACTGTCATTTTTCTAGCAAACAAACACAAATTCCCAATTCATGACTTTTGCAGATTATGATTATTTGCAATTTATATTTTAGCTTATAGCTAATTTTAAATATACCTTATGTACTCTTCTTTTACGTGTATAAGCATAGTCCTGATATTAAGATTGCTCTTATTTTCCATCTCTTCTTTGAACTCACCAGATACGTTTTGTTTACAATTTTCTTATTATAAAAATTGTTCTTGCTAATGATTTTGTTATAAATTTGAACTTGCTGTTATGTCATTAGCCTGTCTAGATATATATCAGTAGCTTCTTTATTATTTGAGTACTCAAATTCCGTCTCCTACGAGCCAAGAACATTCTAAAGCTTGTTTACCAGTAACCTAACTTTTCATTATTATTTTCGTTTTAATTTATTTGCTTCCACATGTTGCACCTAAAATACTGTCTCTCCCTTGCATCTCTGCTATACTTGCCTGCCAGGGACCACCACAAAAATAGTCCTTAAATGATATCAGAGCCAGTTACTGCTCTAGAAATATATCCTACAGATGAACTCACCATTAGGGACAATGAGGCGTCCTCTTTTGGCGCCGAGACTGCCCAGAGGCAACATCTCGCCTGAGCAGTCTAAGTTTATTTCAAACCTTATTTACGTGGCATCTTCACAGGAATTCATCTGGCACAACAAGGTGAGGGATAGTGTATGGTAAAGCCCGTGGGTCAAGCAAATTGGTTTTTCGAGAATTAGTTACATTCGTTACTGGCTAAATCTTACGAATTTTATTCTCAGATCCCATTCCCATACAAACGAAATTTTGTAGATTACATAACTGGAATCTCACTTGCCAAAGTAAATTCTTTAACCTGGAAATTACAGCTGATATGCA
>JAXCGZ010009898.1:40000-42500 GCA_037179515.1 Halocaridina rubra
ATATATATATATATATATATATATATATATATATATATATATATATATATATATATATATATATATATATATATATATATATATATATATATATATATATATATATATATATATATATATATATATATATATATATATATATATATATATATATATATATATATATATATATATATATATATATATATATATATATATATATATATATATATATATATATATATATATATATATATATATATATATATATATATATATATATATATATATATATATATATATATATATATATATATATATATATATATATATATATATATATATATATATATATATATATATATATATATATATATATATATATATATATATATATATATATATATATATATATATATATATATATATATATATATATATATATATATATATATATATATATATATATATATATATATATATATATATATATATATATATATATATATATATATATATATATATATATATATATATATATATATATATATATATATATATATATATATATATATATATATATATATATATATATATATATATATATATATATATATATATATATATATATATATATATATATATATATATATATATATATATATATATATATATATATATATATATATATATATATATATATATATATATATATATATATATATATATATATATATATATATATATATATATATATATATATATATATATATATATATATATATATATATATATATATATATATATATATATATATATATATATATATATATATATATATATATATATATATATATATATATATATATATATATATATATATATATATATATATATATATATATATATATATATATATATATATATATATATATATATATATATATATATATATATATATATATATATATATATATATATATATATATATATATATATATATATATATATATATATATATATATATATATATATATATATATATATATATATATATATATATATATATATATATATATATATATATATATATATATATATATATATATATATATATATATATATATATATATATATATATATATATATATATATATATATATATATATATATATATATATATATATATATATATATATATATATATATATATCTATATATCTATATATATATATATATATATATATATATATATATATATATATATATATATATATATATATATATATATATATATATATATATATATATATATATATATATATATATATATATATATATATATATATATATATATATATATATATATATATATATATATATATATATATATATATATATATATATATATATATATATATATATATATATATATATATATATATATATATATATATATATATATATATATATATATATATATATATATATATATATATATATATATATATATATATATATATATATATATATATATATATATATATATATATATATATATATATATATATATATATATATATATATATATATATATATATATATATATATATATATATATATATATATATATATATATATATATATATATATATATATATATATATATATATATATATATATATATATATATATATATATATATATATATATATATATATATATATATATATATATATATATATATATATATATATATATATATATATATATATATATATATATATATATATATATATATATATATATATATATATATATATATATATATATATATATATATATATATATATATATATATATATATATATATATATATATATATATAAATATGTTCAAATTACAGTTTTCCCAACCTCACTCGTGGCTTCACGAGGTTCGGGAATCTCTAATATGAACATAGTGGCAATCAGATAGAATGCGTTCATTCCTAAGTATAGCAGATATAAGCTATAAGGTTGGATTCCTTTTAACCTTATGTGCTATGTAGTTGTAAGCGCCTTGACTTAGTAATTATAAGTCCTAGGTTCAGGTCCCGGTCGGGGTATAAAAATGATTCATGTTTTCACATATGTAATGTGCTTATTAGATTATTGTATATACTGAATGAATGTGGGAATTGAATTAAATGTGAAAATGAAGCCACTAGTATGGTTGTTGAATCTCTAATATGAACATAGTGGCATTTAGATAGACTGCGTTCATTCCTAAGTATAGCAAATATAAGCTATAAGATTGGATTCCTTTTAATCTTCTGTGCTGTGTAGTTGGTAGTGCCTTGACTTAATAATTATAATTCCTAGTTTCAAGTCCCTGTCGGGGTAAAGAATTTTTAATTGTTCACATATGTAAAACGCTTATTTGGTTATTGCATGGACCGAATGAGATTTGGAATTGAATTAAATGCGAAAATGGAGCCACGAGTGAGGTTGGGGAATCTGCAATGTGAGTATAGTGGCAT
>JAXCGZ010009898.1:52500-55000 GCA_037179515.1 Halocaridina rubra
ATATATATATATATATATATATATATATATATATATATATATATATATATATATATATATATATATATATATATATATATATATATATATATATATATATATATATATATATATATATATATATATATATATATATATATATATATATATATATATATATATATATATATATATATATATATATATATATATATATATATATATATATATATATATATATATATATATATATATATATATATATATATATATATATATATATATATATATATATATATATATATATATATATATATATATATATATATATATATATATATATATATATATATATATATATATATATATATATATATATATATATATATATATATATATATATATATATATATATATATATATATATATATATATATATATATATATATATATATATATATATATATATATATATATATATATATATATATATATATATATATATATATATATATATATATATATATATATATATATATATATATATATATATATATATATATATATATATATATATATATATATATATATATATATATATATATATATATATATATATATATATATATATATATATATATATATATATATATATATATATATATATATGTATATATATAAATATTCTTTGAATATCTCTCCTCGTGCCTTGAGTCCTTGCTATCTTCTCACCCACATGCCTAAGTTCTCTTCAATGTACATCACAGTGAGTTGCTTCATTCTTCTCTCACTGATGTGGGAGGAAACGAGGCTCTTGCTTTCTCTATTACTCACGATCTGGAACAAATTATCAAACAGCCTACTCGCGTTCCTGATCGTCATGAACATGCTGCAAACACTCTTGACCTTTTTTTTACTTCTAACCCTTCAAACGACTCTTATTCTGTGCTTTCCCCTCTTGGTAAATCTGACCACTCCATGATCTCTGTCTCTTCCATTTTCGCTTCCCCACCACTATATATATATATATATATATATATATATATATATATATATATATATATATATATATATATATATATATATATATATATATATATATATATATATATATATATATATATATATATATATATATATATATATATATATATATATATATATATATATATATATATATATATATATATATATATATATATATATATATATATATATATATATATATATATATATATATATATATATATATATATATATATATATATATATATATATATATATATATATATATATATATATATATATATATATATATATATATATATATATATATATATATATATATATATATATATATATATATATATATATATATATATATATATATATATATATATATATATATATATATATATATTATATATATATATATATATATATATATATATATATATATATATATATATATATATATATATATATATATATATATATATATATATATATATATATATATATATATATATATATATATATATATATATATATATATATATATATATATATATATATATATATATATATATATATATATATATATATATATATATATATATATATATATATATATATATATATATATATATATATATATATATATATATATATATATATATATATATATATATATATATATATATATATATATATATATATATATATATATATATATATATATATATATATATATATATATATATATATATATATATATATATATATATATATATATATATATATATATATATATATATATATATATATATATATATATATATATATATATATATATATATATATATATATATATATATATATATATATATATATATATATATATATATATATATATATATATATATATATATATATATATATATATATATATATATATATATATATATAAATATATATATATATATATATATATATATATATATATATATATATATATATATATATATATATATATATATATATATATATATATATATATATATATATATATATATATATATATATATATATATATATATATATATATATATTACGACTGGAGTCCAGTCGTAATATATAGTACATCTTCGCTTCTTTTTGTGTTTTATTTATGGGCCTTTTTTTGCTTCATATTGTGCTGTGATATAACAGTTTATTTTGCATATATATATATATATATATATATATATATATATATATATATATATATATATATATATATATATATATATATATATATATATATATATATATATATATATATATATATATATATATATATATATATATATATATATATATATATATATATATATATATATATATATATATATATATATATATATATATATATATATATATATATATATATATATATATATATATATATATATATATATATATATATATATATATATATATATATATATATATATATATATATATATATATATATATATAT
>JAXCGZ010009899.1:0-40000 GCA_037179515.1 Halocaridina rubra
ACGAATTCTAATTATATTTCCCCCTTTCTACCATCATAAATAGAGTGTTTGACGTCAATAATTTAAAAAAGGGTTTTACTCTATAAATTGCAATAATTCATAAGTACTTTTGCCCTGTTGGTATTGCAAATGTTTCTTGTTAACCACAGTTTAATGAATACATGCTTATCTAATTGCGTTTACCTAATTGTGTTTGCGGGAAAGAGCCAAAGCTCGTATCTTCCCGTCTCCTCATCGGTTCCATTTTATACTTAGTGATACTTATCATACCTGTCCTTAAAACTATGGATTGAGATAGAATTTACTACCTCCTCACTAAGCGAATTCCAGTTATCAACTACTCTTACACTGAAAATGTATTTCCTTACATCCTGCAAAGAAGTTTCTTACGAAACTTCAAACTATGACCTCTAGTTCTAGAGCCAGCCATATCTATCCACTCTATCATAACCATGAAGAAATTTGAAGACTGTCACCATATCCCCCCTCAATCTTCTAGCTTCGAGTGATGGTAAGTCTAATTCCCTCAGCTTCTCATCATAGCTGAGATTGCGTATTTCTGGCACCAGTTTCGTGGCATGTCTTTGAACTTCATTTATTAGCAATAAAGTATTTTGAGTTATAAGTTGCAAATACTTCAAAAGGTGGTTTTGCCCTTTTGGCACTGCAAATATTTTTTGCTAACCAAAATGAATGAATCCATATTTATTTCGTAGACTCCTCCTGTATCGTAAATAGAGTGCTTTACTATATAAATTGCAGATAATTAATAAGTCATTTTGCCCTATTGGCATTGCAAACATTAATGGTTACTCTCAATTTGATGAATACATTTGTCTCACTTATTCTTCATTTATTGTGAATAAATTGTTTTACGCTAATGCCGGTAAGTAAGTAAGTAATTATATTGTATGCTCTTACAGTAGCGTAAATATTTCTGGTTAGCTGTGACTAACCAATATAATTTCATCCAGTAGAATAATATTGGAAACTCATTATTTGTGTGCTTGTGCCTTCAGTTTTCCCATTATTAATGGTGTACCGTTTCTGTTTTTGGACTTGCATTGTCCTCTATTCTACTTTGCATGTGTGACAGAGGTGATCGTCGAGTTGAGGCCAAAGTCTTGGCATCCATCTGTGGTGCCGGGAATCGAAATCATGCTTACCACCTCTGGGATTTGAGGCAGCATTCCAAAAATTAATATTTTAGATTTGTTCCAGCTTTCCAAAATTTAATTCATTTTTCTAATGTGTCATTGCATTTCCAAAATTAAAAGAAAGTTGAATTCTGAGTTTCATTTAATCGAGTAGTGGTCTAAGGGTCTGTCCTGTTTATTTGAGAACTCTTAACTGAGTTCAGTACCTTGAGTCCCCTTAGTGGAGAAACTTAACAACAACCTCCCCACAAATAGATTGGCATCTGAGCAGCAATCCAGACAGACAGACTGATTTTGATGATAATTTTTGTCTTTTTTTTTAGTTTTTAACATTGCAGATGAAACTTGATTACCATTGGCTCTGATTATTGAAATGAACGAATTGTGGGCTGCACACAAATATATTTTTGCTAGAGACGTTGCGAATCAAAATTTTTTTATATATTTTCAAAATTAATTATGGTAACTAATATTCTCCTTGTTTACTATGTGGTAAACAAAATTTCAGGAAATATGCATGAGATTATGTGCTAACAGAATTAATAAATTTTGCATGACAAGAGCACGTGTTATTTAAGATTTCATTTATTTGCGTGATAAGATTGAATTTTAAAGCATTAGCGTTTAATCATCCATTAAAGGGTGATATTTGTTAGGAATTATTTATATTTCTTTGGGAGTTAGGAATCAGGAGTGTGCATATTAAGTACATTGCTTATATTTGAGTTTTTATATTCAAGCATTGACTGCTCAGAGATTGGGAAGAAAAACTTTAGCATCATTTGTTGAGCCTAGGCTAAGCCTTTCATGTGTTTGAGTTGTCACTCAAAAATAAATTTTCCCATGATTAGTAGATGCATGTGCAATTTGACTGCCTTGTAAGCTGTTAGCTTATCTTTGGTATATTTTGCATAGGATCTGTGCCCTTTTGGCAACATTCCAGAATTTTACTTACAACATTTTACTTGTTGGTACTGCCAATACATGCTCATACACAGGCATGACAGCTATTCTTTACTTGTTTTTATTTTTTTGCACCAGGTGCTTGTCATTTGTACCATAACTGCTAAGCAGGCACAACTGCCATCCTGTATTACCAGTGTTTCATGCACTGTCTTGCAACATTTTGCTGCTGTTGCACTTGATTGTATATTGAGTCTCTTTCATAGTGAGGTTTTGGGATGAACGTTACATTTTAGTTTGAATAGTGGTGTTGATTTTTTTTTCTCCTTGGTGTTGTGTGGTTCTTTCAAATTTTTTCTTACTATTGAAGAATTTTGTTTTTTGTGGTTCAATTGTTTTGGCACATCATTGTTTACTGTTCTGGAACTCGCCATGGAAACCAAGCAGTCACAGGAAACTCAAAACATTCGATGAGGAGAGTTATCTTGACAAGATGTTTGCTATGGGTAAGAAATACGGCTATTCACCAGGACCTTCGCTCCTCGAGTGGGCTCATATTAAGATGCCTAAGTGCCGAGCCGAGCTGGAGAGCTAAGTACGTGAGCAGGAGCAGGCGCAAACAAAATGAGAAAGCGAGGAAGATCAACTTGAGCATGTTCAGACATAGGTGCAGGCCCAACTCAAACCTAACCGGGCACAGGCACAAGCACAACGTGATTACGACCAGGCACAGGCACAAACACAATGCGAACATGAAGATGAGCTTGCTTGGCATCGAGCGGGAACCCCAGATAGTGGTGCTTCACCCAGAAATGGGGATCAGCCTTGTGAGTGGCCCCCCAATACAGAAATACGAGGAAAATAGCAAGAAACCGCTCAATGCTTACATCCGCTTTTTCGAAAGTTTTAACTGCTAATGATGGCACAGAGGCTGAATAGAGTTATTGGCTGCTCGCCTCCATGCCACTATGTCTTCATACCCTGGTCAATGAACTTGACAGCGGGCAACTGAGGGACTATGAGAAAGTTAATCGCACACTCCTCGCCTTCCAGAACTTTTCACCAGCTGAGTGTTGTGCTTGGTTTGTCTCCGCTTTCCCATTGAAGGAGGAGTTGCAAAGTGTCCTCCAGAGAAGTGGCATGCAATCTTGATGTTTGATTCTATTGCCAATTACCTACCTATGGACGTCCTAGCATATGTAAGGACCCAACTTAAGGATGAGATCGACTTCGAGAAAAGTTTAGCCGCTGTGGACAAGTACCTCCAGCACAACCAGTCTGAAGTACGTGTCTGTGACCTTATGAGGACAAGAAGGGCTGATCCCAAGGCCCGTCCTCAGAGTGCCATCTCCCCCATAACAGGCCATGATTTTCACTGGAAAGGAAATTGCCGGAACGGGAAGCACAAGGGCCCTCCTCATACTCCTAACCCTTATTATGGCCATGCACCCACATTCAAGAAGGACAACTTGGTATGACCTAAGCATCAGCAGCTCAGAGGCAAGGGCAATTACCCTGCTCCACCTTCCCAGGGTTTACAGCCTAACTCTTAGAACCACCACACTCCATCTCACAGCAGCAGCCAGCATAACCATCTGGCCACTCACTTGGCCCAAGCCATAGAAACAAGCCCAGAAAGGGCCACTGAGGATAATGTCGAGGACCCACCGTACAAAGTTGCCAATGTGTAATTCACCGAACATGATGATCGCGAGATGGTTCCAATGTGCCTAGGAACATAAATGGCATGGAAGCTGAGATATCCCTCAGCATAGAGGCCAGTGGCATACTTTTTGATGAGAGATTTGTCAGGGATGAAGATTTCACTGGCATGGTTCTTTGTGTGCGGGTTACTGGAGGAAAGCCTCGGGTACAACGCTGCAGTGTCATTGACTTGGATTGCAAATACTACAAGAGAAAAGCCCTAGCTGTGGTATTGATTGGGCCTATGTAACCTGTCTTGCTGGATCGTATACTGAACCTAGCTCCTATCTTCCAGACTGACCTCTACCATGAGGACATTTTTCAGTGGAGCTTCCCTCGGGCAAAGTCACAACAAGCCATTTCAACAGCAACTACTGGCTCTGACATCAGGAATTTGGATGAATCTTCAACTGACTCCATTGACTCTCCCACAGTTGGTATCAGTAATGTGGAACGGGGAGAGTTTCCCCCTCCCTTACCAGATGATGCGCCTCTAAAGCTGATTAATTGATGATGATATTCTCCCTTGAGGGTGATCGGGCCTTCCCTTTTTCGCCTGCAGGTGGGGCTGTACCAATCTGTAAAGACAGTAGAAAACATATATGTTCAACTAAGGGTTATTAGTTTACATCAACAACATTCTTATAATGGACCTGGATCGGTTGGGAAATTGGTTCTCAACCTCATGAACTCCTGTTTTGGTGGTGAATGATAGTTATTACATAGTTATATGGGTAGAGGGTATTGACTGATGGCATTCAGTAGACTGTCCATGTAGTTGTTTGTTGCTAGTCTGATTATGAAGCTAGCAACATGTAGGGCATTGGGATCTATGCAGGATGTTGCGGGGGCACCAGTTTTCCGTCAAATTCCTGAAAAGCCATTGCTTTCAAGGATGTAGTGGAGCAGTTGATGTGGTGAGGCTAGCTGGCAGTAGGTGCACTCAATGATGATATCTTCCACTATTCGCCAGGTGTACTAGTACCTGAGTCTCAGACGGTACATATTGACCACCGTGCTTCATCGGAGGTTCTTGGGCAAGGTGATTCGCTGAAGATTGGTGGTGGCTTTGTACCATCAGGTAGAGGGGGAGCCAGTGTCCGTGCACTGGTTGTGTCTAGTTATTAAGACGTTAAGGAATGACTTGGTGTCTTTGTTTTTTAACTGTTGAATCCCAGGAGGCAGAGATCTTTGGATTTCTGCTCTAAGAGTGGCTTGTTTGGTGGCTTGATTGGCTTCCTCATATCCCTTGATGCCGACGTGGCTGGGAATCCAGACAATAGTGATGGCTTTTCCAAGGCTGAATGTCCTGTGGTAGTAGCTGAGAATGGTGCTGATGATGCATACATCATCTCTGAGGAGTGGATTCTTGATGGCCTATAAGGTGCCATTAGAGTCAGAGAAAATTAGGGCATGGTCAGCTCCTTTCTAGGTGAAGATGTCAAGGGCGTTGGCTATGGCAACAAGCTCAGTCTGGAGCGACGAGAAGGAGTTTGACAGTCTCCAGGATTGTACATGGCTTCTGGTGGTGAAGGTGACGGCTGAGGATCCAGTTTCTTGATTTACTGAGCCGTCAGTGTAGAAGACTTGGGAGTTCGGCCTGCTCCAGCTCTGAATTTTGTCCTTGTATATGCTTTTAAGGGCAAGCGGGTTTACTAAGCTTTTGGGGTTGTCCGGGAGCTTGATCTTTATGTCGAGTGGTTGGTCGTTCCTGCTGGCCAAAAAGGGAAGGTCCTCTCACCCTCAAGGGAGAACATCAACAAAAAAAAAGATTGTCCTGTGGTAGAGGTTGAGAATGGTGGTGATGGTGCATACATATTCTCTGAGGAATGGCTTCTTGATGGCCTGTAAGGCGCCTTTGGAGTCAGTGAGAATTAGGGCATGATCAGCTCATTGCTGGGTGAAAAAATTAGGGGCATTGGCCATGGTAACCAGCTCAATCTGAAGCGAGGAGCAGGAGTTTGACAGTCATCATGACTGAACGTGGTTTTCGGTGGTGAAGGCGGTGGCTGAGGCACAAATTTCTTTATTTACTGAGCCATCAGTGCAGAAGGCTTGGGAGTTCGGCCTGCTCGCGCTCTGAATTTTGTCCCTGTATATGATTTTAAAGACAAGCGGATTGACTGAGCTTTTGGGGTTGTCAAGGAGCTTGATCTTTATGTCGAGTGGTTGGTCGTTTCATGGGGGTGGGCATCGGTGTTCAGGAAGTGGAGTGTCCTGTATCTTGGTTGGGATGTCCTCCTTGACTGACAGAGCTTGCAAGCCAGCGCAGACCTTGGCTGCCCAGAATCTAGGATGGTGGTCGGGGTGGTGATTGAGGGCTAGCCAGAGATTTGTGCCAGCAAGGCAGGTACATTTCCCAGTAGTGGTTTTGGCCACAAAGAGGGTCCTCTTAGAAATGGAGCATATTCGTGCAAGTGTTTATTATGCCCAATCAAATGGAGCATATGAATGCTATAATGGGACATTGAAGTGATGTTTGTGCAGGATAATGATAGATACACCCCGGCAGTGGGACAAGTACATCCTCGCTGCACTTTTCACTTTCAGAGACATGCCCCACGACACTACTGGATACTCACCTTTCGAGCTGATTTATGGTCATAATGTCAGAGGCCCAATGGAGTTCTTGGCAGAATATCGGGATTCGCCTACCATCGAGGATGATGATAGGGATAGCCCTGAGTATATTTTAAAGTTTTTGTCCCATCTCAAAAAGTACTGCAAGATTAGCCATTAAGGGTCACCAGCAGACTGCCAAGCTTCTCTTTGACAAGCATGCCCGGCGTCGTGCCCCGACACCCGGAAATCGAGCACTGTTACTTCTTCCAACAGATGCTCACAATCTAATGCTACGCTGAAAAATACCATACACAGTGGTACATCATGTGACCTCCGACAATTACGTGTTAAATGTTGATGGCAATAACAGTAAACACCACATTAACTAGCTGAAGCTGAATTGCGAGGACCCAGATGCCCACAGGGATACTGCACTGGCACTCTCAGCAACCCCTATAGGTGACCTCAGCAACCCCTATAAGTGCCCTCAGCATCAACATTACCTCTGAGGCTACAGCAACACAGATGCTCCATTGTAGCCACCCCTTACCTCCTATATTGGAGTATTCCTCCCTTTCGGTCGAGACGGACTTACGGGAGTGGAGTTTTTTGGAAGAAGCCCCTCTTGGCACAGCAACTGCCCTCGCAATTGAAGATGTAACCTTAATTTTTTATGATGGTAAGGATCCTGCCATTCCCACAAACCAAAAGGAACGTGTGAGTAATAGCTTTATTAACTCTAGACTGCAACCGAGTCAACAGGAATAGCTGAACAAGATATTAGAGGACTACGATAACGTCTTCATTGATCTCCCAGGCACTACCGCTACCCTTGAGCATCATGTCAGATTGACTGACCCAGACCCATTTCAGCATTCCTATTTCCTTCCCCACCAGCTGTCCACACTGCTGAAGGAAGATCTTGACACTTGGGTCCACTTCAGAATAGTTGATAAGAGTATTTCGCCTCGGTGTTCGTGATACTGGCAGTGCCTAAGCGAGATGGCAGTCACAGGTTCTGCCTCGACAGTCGTAAGCTTAACTCCCGTACCATCTTTGATGGAGAGCCCATTGCCGACGCCGAGCATATTTTCTTGTTACTCTCCCGAGCCCGCTATCTGTCCAAATTGGATCTGGCCAGTGGATTTTGACAAGTCCCTCTGAGCGAGACTACCAAGCTTCTAACAGCCTTTTCCTCAAGATACTGTCTGTACCAGTTCAGGGTCATGCCTTTTGGTATGATGAATGCCCCGGCTACTTCAGCCGGCTTATGAGGACAGTTTTGCAGGACCTCAACAATTTTTCATGCTTTCAAGACGACATCCTGGTGCATTCTCAGGATTGGTCGTCGCACCTCTCGACTTTTTGCAGAATTCTTGCCCGTCTGAAACAGCATGAACTTCATGTAAAGCCTTCCAAATTTGAGATTGATTTCACACAATTGCAGTGTCTCGGCCACTTGGTTGAAGAAGGAGCTATGTCCCATTTACAGGACAAGGTGCAAACTATTAAGGATATGGAGAAACCTGCTACTGTCACTCAACTAAGATCATTTCTGGGTAGTGTTGTTACTGCCAATGGTTCATTCCACACTTTAATACTATAGCTGCCCCTTTGCAGCAAATGACCTCCTCAAAGCGAGGTAAAACCTCCCGTGTCCAATGGGCAGACGAGGCGGAGAGAACATTTTTCAAGATCTGAGAAGCATTGGCAGGTTAGCCAGTGTTACAACTGGTAAACCCTGATTTTCCCTTTATCATGCAGACCGATGCCTCAAATAAAGACCTGGGCACCATGCTCTTGCAAGACCGGTCGATCAACTCAGCAGAAGAAGCTCCAGTGCGATTTGCAAGCCGCAAGCTTCTTTCTGCTGAGCGGAATCACTCCACCGTGGAGAAGAGAGCTCTGGCCGCATATTGGGGCATCAAGAAATTTGAAGTCCATCTGTATGGACAACATTTTATAATGAGAACAGACCACAATCCTCTCCTATATTTAGAGACTGCAGACAAGTTAAATCCTCAGCTGAAAAGGTGGGCACTTTACCTGATTCTTTTCCAATTCACTGCCCAACTTGTTGATGGAAAGGACAATGACCTCGCTTATCTGCTAAGTCAATGGTTGTTACCCTCAAATGAGAAAGCTGGTGCTGCTAGCCTCAGTTTAACTTGTCTGTAAAGATTACTTTTCTGATGTGTTGTTTATTTTTATGTTTATCTTTTATATCTTTAATACTGTACTTTATTTTAGCTTACATACATATTTCAGTTTGGTCATGTACGTGTAAAATGGGTTTTGCTTAAGTTTCTTTAGTATAGCAAGTTTATTCACAATTGTGGAACGTATCCATGTGTAGTAACGTTATTCCTTATGTGAGATGAAGACAAAGATGAAGGATGTTTCATTGAGTTTAGTTTTATATTCCCCTTTTGTTGGACTCTAAAAGCCAGAACATGAGGAAAACTGTTAGGTTAGTGTTAAATAGCTGAATATGTTTTAAATCTAGTCACCACTGTTAATGACGACTTCGTTCAAATTTTCCTTTTACGTATATTGTAATTTTTTTTTATGTTATTTTATTGCGTGAGGAATTCATAAACTAAAATATTGATATCCTCTGACATTCAATTGTGATTTTAATGTTCTTGAAATTTGAATTTGATCAAATTCCTTTTATGTTTTGCATGTCACTTAATATTTTATAATAGGAATTGTTCACTTTACTTATTGCAAAATATGTTCCAGTGGTGGATCCCATTTTTTGTTTGTTTGTTCATTTGTTCTTTTCCCTTAAAAGGATCTCTCATCCCTCATAATAACACTGAAGTTACCATAACTCTCTGTTCTTTTTTCACCTTCCTAAGTAGAATTTTGTTAATTCAATATTCTCAAGAAAGGGCCTTTATAACAGTATTTTGCTCAAAGTCACCAGAAACTGTAGTCTTTTCTTGATAGAAAAAAATTTCTTACTCTTTGCATTTTGCAGATTATGATTATTTGCAATTAATATTTCAGTATAGCACTAATTTTAAATACATTTTGCTTAATATTCTTGTATGTGTAGAAAGCATGATCCCAATATAAAAATTTCCCCCCCTATTTCTATGTTTTCTGCTCTTAATTTTTACTCATGAACGATGCCAAAATCCTAGCGAGTCTGTTAGATACGTTCTTTATGCAATTTTCTTATTATAAAATTGCTTTTGCTGATAAATTATTTTACATTATAAAAATTGCTCTTGCTGATAAGTTTGTTATAAATTTGACCCTGCTGATATGTCATCAGCCTGTCCAGATACATTTCAGTAGCTTCTATACTATTTAAATATTTAAGATTCCTTCTCCTGCAATGCAAAGAACGTTCTGGAGTTTTTCGCCTGTAGTATATTTTGCCCATATATATTTCTCTATTCTTTTGTTTGCTTCCGCTTGTTGCGCCTAAAATACTGCCTCTCCTTTGCATGTCTGCCATAATTGCCTGCCAGGGACCACCACCATAGGAAAAACCATTGGGGATGATTTACTGTTCTGAATATACACCCTACAGGCTGCCAAAGGATGACATCACCAAGAGGGATGCTTGATTGCTCTCATTTGGCTTTCAAACAACTCAGAGGCAAGATCTCGCCTCAGCAGTCACGCTTACTTCAAACTTTTTTTACTTGACATCTTCAAAGGAATTCATCTGGCACAAACAAGTTGAGAAATATTGTATGGTAAAGTTTATTGATCAAGCAAATTAAGAATTAAAGAAACTGATTAAATACATTCCTGGTCAAATCCTTTACTGGTTAAATTCTAGATATTTTTCTCAATTACATTCTCACACAAAATGCACTTTTGTATATTACCTAATTGGAATCTCATTTACCAAATTTAATTCCTTGACCTGCAAATTACCACTGATATACATTGATAAAAAATGTCTTTAAATGCTGGTACCAAAATAAACTTTTGCCTTCAGAAGTTTGTTCATTACCACTTACAAATCTATCCCTTCTCCTAACAGATTCTAATTTCATTTCACCCTTTCCTATCATCATCAATAAAGTGTTTTACAATACTAATTTAAATAAAGTGTTTTACGCTATAAATTTCAAATAGTTCATAAGTACTTTTGTCTTGTTGGCATTGCAAATGTTTCTTGTTAACCAAATTTAATGAATACATACTGTATTTATCTTGCTGATTCTTCATTTATTGGGACTAAAGTGTTTTGAGCTATAAGTTGCAAATATTTCAAAATGTGGTTTGCCCTTTTGGCACTGCAAATATTTTTTTGCTAAACAAAATTGAATGAATACATATTTATTTTGTAGATTCTAACTGTATCATAAATAAAGTGTTTTACTATATAAATTGCAAATAATTAATAAGTAATTTTGCCTTATTGGTATTGCAAACATTTATGGTTACCCACAATTTAAGGAATACATACTGTATTTATCTCGCTTATTCTTCATTTATTGTGAATAAATTGTTTTACGCTAATACAGCTTAATAATTAATGTTTTTGTATGTTCTTACTGAAGTATAAATATTTCTGATTAGCTGTGACTAACCAATATATTTTCATCCAGTAGAGTAATATTGGAGACTCATTATTTGTGTGCTCGTGCATTCAGTTTTCCCGTTATTAAAGGTGTGTCATTCCTGTTTCTGAGGAGAGATCTTGCCTCTGGGATGTTAGGCCGCCAAATTAGGACGATTTAATGTCCCTCCTGGTGACGTCATCTGTAGGATATATATCCAGAGAAGTAACTCGTTTATATAATATTTGAGGGCTACTGTAGTGGTAGTCCCTGGCAGGTAATTATGGCAGAGATGCATGGGAGAGACAGTATTTTAGGTGCAACAAGCAAAAACAAATAATAAAAACGAGAAATATTAAGGGATGATGATGATGATGATGTTCACCCTTGAGGGTGACCAGATCTTCCCTTTTGGCCCGCAGGTGGGGTTGTACCAATCTGTATTGATAATAGAAAACATGTGTTCAGCTCAGGATTATTAGTTTACATCAAACCAATATTCTTTTAGTAGCCCTGGATAGGTTGAGAAATTGGTTCTTAACCTCATGAACTCATGCTTTGGTGATGATTGATAGTTGTTACATAGTTATTTGGGTGGAGGGTATTGACTGATGGTATTTAGTAGAGTGTCCATGTAGTTGTTTGTTGCTGGTCTTATTATGGAGCTAGCAACATTAAGGGCATTGAGATCAATGTTGGATATTTTGGGGGCACCAGTTTTCCGTCAAATTCCTGAAAAGGCATCACATTCGAGGATGTAGTGGAGCAATGGATGTGGTGAGGTTTCCTGGCAGAAGGTACACTCCCTGACGATATCCTCAACTATTCGCCAGGTGCACTTGTACCCGAGTCTCAGATGGTACACATTGACCGCCGTACTTCGTTGAAGGTTCTTGGACAGGGTGATTTGCTGGAGATTGGTGGTGGCTTTACACCACCAAGTGGAGGGGGAGCCGGTGTCTGTGCACAGGTTGTGTCTAGTTAGTAAGACATTAAGGAGTGACTTGGTGGCTTTAGCTCTTATCTGTTGAATCCCAGGAGGCAGAGATATTTGGATATCTGCTCTAAGAGTGGCTTGTTTGGTGGCCTGATCGGTTTCCTCATTTCAATTGATGCCGACGTGGCTGGGAATCCAGGCAAGAGTGATGGCTTTTCCAATCCTTAGCCCCTTCCTCTTTAATTGTCTCATGGAAAACTCATGGATAACGCACTACCACATGGAGCCAAAGTCTTCAATTATGCGGATGACTTTGCCCTCGTCACAATAGGTGACAGAAGCTCCAACAAGACACAGCTCTGCCTCACCAAGATTCACCAATCCTCCATCTCCCTCGGAGTTAAAATCAATGCCTGCAAAACCAAGGCCCTTCCCATCCACCAGTGGAGAAAAGACCCTAATCTGGTAATAGGTAACGAGCCTGTAGACTGGGTTACCAAGCACCAATACCTGGGTATCATCAACGGCAAACTAACCTTTGGATCTGAAATTCAACACTTGTGCGACAAATGCCGCCAACGACAAGCGATCCTTCGTCGGATGTCGGGCCTCTACGATGGTGCATCATTTAATGTCCTCAAAAGCTTCCATGTACAAGCCATGCGCAACCTCATAGACTATGCTTGTCCCACACTCTAGCTACTAAAAGACCAACATTGGGACAAGATAGAAGTCATTCAAAACAATGCCATGAGCACCATGCTAGGAGCCCCCATGTGGACCAAGAGAGAAAACATCCAGATGGAATCAGGACTCATGCCACTCAAACTCAGAGCTCAACAAAGACTGACCCTCTTTGTGGCCAAAACCACCACTGCCCAACATAAATGCCTCGCTGGCACAAATTTCCATCTAGCCCTCAATCGCCACCGGACCACAATCCTAGAACCTGGGCAGCCAAGGTCTGCGCTACCCTGCAAGCACTGCCAATCAGTGAGAACATCCTAGCCAAGATACAGGACACACCGCTTCCTGAATACCGATGCCCACCGCCACGGAATGACCAACCACTCGACATAAAGATCAAGCTTCCTGACAACCTCTAAAGCTTGGTAAAGCCGCTTGTCCTTAAAAACATATACAAGAACAAAATTCAGAGCTGGAGCAGGTCGAACTCTCAGATCTTCTACACTGACGGTTCAATAAATCAAGAAACTGGAGCCTCAGCCGCTGCCTTCACCACTGGAAACCACGTCCTATCTGGGAGACTGTGAAACTCCTGCTCATCGCTCCAGAATGAGCTTGTTGCCATAACCAACGCCCTCAACTTCTTCATCCAGCAAGGAGCCGACCATGCCCTAATTCTCTCTGATCTTAAAGGCACCTTACAGGCCATTCTATCCTGGAGACTGTCAAACTCTTGCTCATCGCTCCAGACTGAGCTTGTTGCCATAACCAACACCCTCAACTTCTTCATCCAGCAAGGAGCCGACCATGCCCTAATTATCTCTCACTTTAAAGGTGCCTTACAGGCCATCAAGAAGCTGCTCCTCAGAGACAATGTATGTATCATCACCACCATCCTTCATCACTACAACAGGACAACCAGCCTTGGAAAAGCCATCACTATTGCCTGGATTCCCAGCCATGTCGGCATCAAGGGAAATGAGGAAGCCGGTCAAGCTGCCAATAAGCCACTCTTAGAGCAGAAATCCAAAGATCTCTGCCTCCTGGGATTCAACAGATAAAAAACAAAGCCACCAAGTCACTCCTTAACATCTTAATAACTAAACACAACCTGTGCACAGACATTGGCTCCCCCTCCACCTGGTGGTATAAAGCCACCACTGATCTTCAACAAATCACCTTGCCTATGAACCTCCGACGAAGCACAGCAGTCAATGTGTACCGTCTGAGACTCGGATACAAGTGCACCTGGCAAATAGTGGATGATATCATCAGGGAATGCACCTTCTGCCAGGTAGCCTCACCACATCCACTGCTCCACTACATCCTCGAATGTGATTCCTTTTCAGAAATTTGACCGAAAACTGATGGCCCCACAATAATCAAACCAGCAACAAACAACTGCATGAACAGTCTACTAACTATCATCAGTCAATACCCTCCACCAAGATAACCATGTAATAACTCTCTCTCATCACCAAACCAGGAATTCATTAAATTATTTGATGTAAACTAATAATCCTCAACTGAACACTTTTGTTTTCCACTATCTTTACAGTTTTGCACAACCTCATCTGCGGGCCAAAATAGGAAAGTTCGATTGCCCTCAAGAGTGAATACCACCAACAATAACC
This sequence comes from Halocaridina rubra, assembly GCA_037179515.1. NCBI lineage: Eukaryota > Metazoa > Arthropoda > Malacostraca > Decapoda > Atyidae > Halocaridina > Halocaridina rubra. Next base: position 14,117 of record JAXCGZ010009899.1, read on the forward strand.
AGATTTCACCCCACCTCCGTACCAAAGTAGGAAAGCCCATTTGCCCTCAAGAGCGAATACCACCTCCAATCAACAAAATCTTACCACACCTGCTGGCCAAAAAGGGAAGGTCCTCTCACCCTCAAGGGAGAACATCAACGAAAAAAAAAAGATTGTCCTGTGGAAGAGGTTGAGAATGGTGGTGATGGTGCATACATTTTTTCTGAGGAATGGCTTCTTGATTGCCTGTAAGGTGCTTTTAGAGTCAGTGAGAATTAGGGCATGGTCAGCTCATTGCTGGGTGAAAAAATTAAGGGCATTGGCTCTGGTAACCAGCTCAGTCTGAAGCGAGGAGCAGGAGTTTGACAGTCATCATGATTGAATGTGGTTTTCGGTGGTGAAGGCGGTGGCTGAGACACAAGTTTTTTTATTCACTGAGCCATCAGTGCAGAAGGCTTGGGAGTTCGGCCTGCTCGCGCTCTGAATTTTGTCCCTGTATATGTTTTTAAAGACAAGCGGATTGACTGAGCTTTTGGGGTTGTCAAGGAGCTTGATTTTTATGTCGAGTGGTTGGTCGTTTCATGGGGGTGGGCATCGGTGTTCAGGAAGTGGAGTGTCCTGTATCTTGGCTAGGATGTCCTCCCTGACTGGTAGTGCTTGCAGGCCAGCACAGACCTTGGCTGTCCAGGTTCTAGGATGGTGGTTGGGATGGCGTTTGAGAGCTAGCCAGAAATTTGTGCCAGTGAGGCAAGTAGGTTGGGCAGTGGTGGTTTTGGCCATAAAGAGGGTTACTTTTTCTTGAGCTCTAAGTTTGAGTGGCATGAGGCTGGATTCTAGATGGATGTTTTCTATCTTGGTCCACATGGGGCTCCTAGCATGGTACACATGTCGTTATTCTGTATGACTTCTATCGTGTCCAGTTGTTGGTCTTTTAGTAGCCAGAGTGTGGGACAAGCATAGTCTATGAGGCTGTGTATGGCTTTTACATAGAAGGTTTTGAGGACACTGAAGGATGCACCGTCATAGAGACCCGACAATCGACGAAGGACCGCTTGTCACTGGCTGCATTTGACATGCAAGCATTGAATATCAGGTCCAAAGGTTAGTCTGCCATCGATGTGTACACCCAGGTATGGATGCTTGGTAACCCAGTCCACAGGCTCGTTGCCTATGACCAGACTAGTGTCTGGTCTCCGCTGGTGGATGAGGAGGGCCTTGGTCTTGCTGGCGTTGATTTTTACTCCGAGGGAGATGGAGGCTTGGTGAATCTTGGTGAGGCAGCACTGGGTCTTGTTGGAGTTTCTGTTGCCTATTGTGACGAGGGCAAAGTAGTCTGCATGACTGATGAGTTTGGTTCCATGTGGTAGTGCAGTGTCCATGAGCTTTTCCATAAGACAATTAAAGTGGAAGGGGCTAAGGATTCCACCTTGGGGGGTTCCATTTTTGTGGTTTTTGTAGGTGGAGTAGTGCCCTTCTGATTTGACTTGAGCACTATGGTTTTGTAGGCTCTGCTTGATCCATGAGAGAAGGTTTCCTTTGATCTACTTTGCGACGAGAGCTGAGAGTATCGCTGGCACATTGGCTAGTTCAAAGGCCTTCTCTAGGTCTAGGAAAACGATGCATCCACGGCTATTGTTGATATATGATAGCAAGGAGGCTATGCATTCTGAGGTGCTTAAACCGGGCTGGTAGGCAAACATGCTTTCTGGGAAGGATGAGCATTCCTTCGAACTCTGTTGAGCACCATCTTTCTTACCGTCTTGCTCAGGCAGCTCAATAGGGAGATGGGGCAAGGATTGTTAGGGTCCTTTGGTTTTGGGATGTCTGCTCTGTTCCAGGAGGCTGGTCTGATTCTTTGTGTGTATGTTGAATTGATCAGAGAGAGCAGAACAAGCTCCCCTTGAGGCCCCATATTTTGAATCATCGTGTATGTGATTCTATCCTCACATGGGGCTGTGTTCTTAGAGCTTTTGCTTACTCTTTGTAGCACAGTCAGAGAGAAGGGGACATCTGTTTGGGCTTCACTGTTGATGGCCTCTTCTATTTCTTCTCATCTTGCCATGGTGAGGTCCTGAAAGGTTGTTCTGGTGGCGATGGGGAGCTGGTTGGAGCTTGTTTTTTCCGCTGATTTGATGGAGAGTTCTTTTGCTGCCCTGCTGGGGTCCCTGTGGGGGATGGTTTTTGGAGGTTTTCCTTTGGCAAAGAAGTTAATGCTCCTCCACATCTGGCCCACAAAGATGTGAGCATCTAGGGTGGAACACCACTCTAGCCATTTTTTCCTCTCAATTGTGCATGTCTCTTCATAGACATGTTCTTTGACTGCCTGGAGGGTGCGGTAGGAGTCTTCAGTGCAATGTTTTCTGTGCATTTTTCGGACGACGTTAAGCCGATGATTGAGTTCTTTAACTCTGTCACAGTATTACCACCTGTCACGATGAGTAGTGTGTTGTGGCTTACAGAGGGGGATGGAAGAGTTTGCTGCAGCTTGCAGGGCATTGACTAGCTCAGCCTCAGCTTGGTCAATGTCTCCATGTAGCATCTTGCCTTACCAAGATGGAGACAAAGGTGAGGTCCAGTATTCCACCTCTGCCATGAGTTGGCTCATGATTGTTGAGAAGGGTGACGTCTTCTTGGTCATCCAGCAGGCTCATGATGTGTCTGCCTGCAGCACAGTAATGCTCATACCTGAATCTTGGATGATATACGTTAAAGTCACCTCCTATTACCAAGTCACGACGGCTGGCTAACCCGAAGAGAGTAGACAGGTCTAAGCCACCATCGTGTTGTCTGTAAATGTTGTACAGATCTATGCAGCTGCCCTGAAGTTTGATGTTAATGGCTAGGACGTGGACATCTTCGCAGCAAAAGACTGGTCAGGTAATTTCCTGAGATTTTTGGAGTGTTTTCCTCCGTACACAGGGTTTCTTGAACCATGATGACATCTATGTTGTCAGCCTTGGCAATGCCTTCCAGGTGTTGTATCTTATGTATGAGACCCTGGGCGTTCCAGTGTAGGATCCCAAGATTAGGCATCATGATGATTTAAGGAGGTGGAGGTGGTAGGAGTGGTGGTCTGTTGAGGCTGGCAGTGGTTCCTGGCGACGAGGGCTTGGGCAACGATGGAATGGGCTACTTCGATGACTTGATTGTAGGCATCTTCTTGAGAGGCATCAGATGCGAGGAGTCGAACGGCTGCTTGAATGGCTTGAGTAATAAGGCTGGTGAGCTCATCAACTGTGAGGAGGGTTTGTTGTTGGGAAGGGGGGGCAGAGGAAGGTGTTTGATTAGGCTGTTGAGGTGTAAGGGTATGGGATTTAAGTCTGGGGTCCCAGGAGCTGATGTGGTGAAGGGGTGTGTGTGTGGTCTGAGTGTTGCATGTGGCTGTGTTGTGTGTTTGAGTGTTGCATGGGGTAGAGATGTTGGTGTGAGTGTTTTGTGATGGGATGGTGGGAGTGTGAGTGTTGTGTGGGGGATGGTGGGAGTGTAAATGTTGTGTGATGGGGTGGATGGAGTTGGTGTAGGAGTGGGAGCTGTAGGAGGTGTAATATGTGTGTCAGGAGCTGGGTTAGTATTGTGTGATGGATTTTTGGTCGGGAGGTTGGGTCTGGGTGGGGCAGGAAGGGGCCTTTGCCAAGGATTGGAGGTGGGGGGAGGAGCAAGGGTGAAGTTGGAGTTGGTGTAGTTTATGGGAGGAGCAGAGGGAGGGACTCTCTGAGGAATCCTCCTCAGCCTTTCTGGACAGCGGTTGTTCCATGCATGATGGTTTCCCCGACAGTTTGGGCACTTGGCAACTGTTGCTTCTTTGGCATTATATATGTTGAGGCAGCAGTCAGTGGAATGTCTCCCACTACATATTGCACATCTCTCTGGGAGATGGCAAGTGTTCGATGGAGCCCAAATCTTTGGCAACAGAAACATCTCAGTGGTTCTGGGATGTAGTCTCTAATGTTGAATTTACCCCAGATACCGACTTTACTTTAGCAGAGGGTGGACCACAGATGTGGGCCAGAACTTGTTTGGAGGGGACGGTTTGGCCTTCAATTTTTGAAGAGCAACGTGAGGCAGCAGTTATATATGTTTGCTTGGTTAGTAGGTCAACTGAACAAGCGACAGGGAAACCAATAAAGATGTAATTCCTTATTTTTTTTAACAGTGTTCATCTCTGCCAGGTGAGGCAAGTTGAGGTCGCGGATCTTCTTTGCAGCCTTACGGTGGATGGGTGGATGATGAAATCACCCTCTACATTTGGCTTGATTGTACAGTCAAGCTCGGTGAACTGGTCTTTCAACTCTGTAATTAGATCGAATGCCTCTTTAGTGGAAGGGGCATGGACCTTGAACTTAGAGATGGGCTCTCTAATGGCATTGATGTTTGGGGCTCGGGGGGAACTGGGGCAGCAGCACTCTCCTGGCTTCTGCAAGAGCCTGTCCGTGGCCTCTTCTTCTTCCCCACAACCGTCCACCCCTCTTTGGGGGGTCAAGTTGCATTCCCCCCTCTGGGGGAGAGCAGGAGAAATGGTAGAGACCATCACTAACGACTAGTCATGGATGTCCACAGACTTTCACTATATAAATTGCATCACATGCACTGTTTACTTGTTAATTTTGTTTAATATGATATAGAGGCCTTACAGCTATAAGTCACTACACTTCGTATTTAGCACTAGAAAAAAAAATCCTTCTATTTCTTCCTTAACTCTCATAAAAGAGAGAGAAAAGCAAACAGAAAGTAAAAAAAAAATGGATGGAATACTTCATTTAAGTGGAACACTACAACGCTCATATCACTAAAAACAGTCCTTCTATCTTCTTCCCAACTCTTGTAAGAGAGAGAAAGGCAAACAGAAATTAAAAAAATAGATCACTTCGGTTATGAGGCACACTACAAAGTATACTCACCACCAAAAGTGGTCTTTCTATTACTCTTCTAGCTCTCGCAAAAGAGGGAAAAGCAAACAGAAAAATAAAAGCGAAATGAAAACTTGAACACTTTCTATTTCTCTTCTCATTCCAACTCTCGTAAAAGAGTCGCATCATCAATAAATGTAAGAAAGTTTTCACCATTACCTAAAGATTTTTCATTCATTTTCCCACATACATCTCTATGAATTAAATCAGGAGGTTCTCTGACAAGTTTTTCAGTTTTACATGGGAAAGGAGTTGTCTTGTATTTTTTTTCCTTTTACACAAGATTCACAAAATTCTAATGCTTTATCTATATATAAATTCAATCCTTCTACAAGATCATTTTTTTACCAAAAAACTTTATATTTTCAACACCTAAATGGCCATACCTCCTATGCCAAATATTTTAATTTACTTTTTTTACACAGCATTTACTTTATGTTCATAATGAATACATATTAAATAATACAAACTATCTTTCTTTTCAGCTACAGCAATTAGGTTTTCATTGGCATAAAAAAATATTACACTCATCACCATGAAACAGTAAAATTGACAAGTTTTGTAACTTTGCATACACTAAATATATTATATGATAATTTAGGTACGTACAATAAATCAGATGATGTACACTTTTTAACCTTGCCATTTGGTAACAACATTTTTAAGGCTACTTTGCCAAAACCAACTGCATTTAGAGAACGACCATCATCTAATGCCACAGAAATGGTTTCCCTATCATTATATTCTGTTAAAGAATTCTTATTATTACTCATGTGGCATGTGGCACCAGAATCTACAATTCATGTGTCAAGCATGACTTCTTCACCACATGATAGAGTGGATAGGGATCGATGTTTTGATATGGCTGGCTCTAGAACTAGACACATGATAGAGTGGATAGGGATCGATGTTTTGATATGGCTGGCTCTAGAACTAGAGGTCATAGTTTGAAGCTTTGTAAGAAAGCTTCTTTGCAGGATGTAAGGAAATACTTTTTCAGTGTAAGAGTAGTTGATAATTGGAATTCGCTAAGCGAGGAGGTAGTTAATGCTATCTCAATCCATAGTTTTAAGGACAGGTATGATAAGTATCACTAAGTATAAAATGGAACCGATCAGGAGACGGGAAGATACGAGCCTTGGGCTCTTTCCCGTAAACACAATTAGGTAATTACAATTAGGTAATTACAAGCTGACATAGCATGGGCTGCAAGCAACCCCACACTCTCATCACTTTCATATTTAGTTTCAGCACTATTTGGTTTTTCTTTAAAGCTAGGCTTAGTAGGCCTAGAATCATTTTTCAAAAACCAACAATTAATTTTAATATGCCCTGGCTTACCACAGTTATGACACTTAGAAATATTCTTAGGCTTAGATTTCTTGGCACCATAGGCCTTTTCTTGCTTGACATTTGAGCTACGACTCTCTTTAGACAAACATTTTCTTTTCTCATGCAGTAACCTTTCAATCACAGTTTCTAGCTTACAGAGCTGTGACTAAAACATTAAATGTAGGCTAGCTAAAAGATACACTACTCTACCCTCTTCACTGACAGAATCTCCACTAGTAGATAGTTCATCAAATCTTTCAGTTATAGTTTTTATATAATTCTGTACTGAACTGCCTTCTCTTAACCTTGAAGAAAATGATTTTCTATGCAACTACAATTTATTAGACCGAGTTTTCTTATGGAATTGGTTACAAAGTTTTTCCAAACTTCTTGGGGATCTTTTGGCTCACCAATCATATAAAGTAATTTTGTTTTAATTGCTAATACAATAATAGACAATGCTTTATTTCTTTTAACAACAAATTTCCTGTAATTAGTAGTGTCTGATGAATCAGGAACAGTCTCAGTTTCCTCTACCAGGTCCCAAACATCTTCTCTAATGAGGGCCATTCTAACCTGAGCTTTCCAGGTAGCATAATTAGTGCCATTCAGAGGCTCAATGACACTTTTGAAATTGGCCATTTCAAAAACTAAAGGCACTTGAAGACTTAACACAATTCACTGGGCTAGGATAGTCATTTGGGTTACTTTACCATCAGAAGCTAATTGTTAACCTAGGGTACTGCCGGTTACCGGTAGGCTAGGAAATCATTCAGAACAGCTTCTACTTAACACATCAGATTTTGTCTTCATTTCTTCTTTTCTCGGACATCAACTATGAACCATGGATCCTCATCAACTGGGCCCATAACCTATTGGGTGTAAAACCTATATATTCTATAAATACACAGTAATCCAAGAGAGATTTAATGAAACATCCTTCAATACTTTTTGTTTATTTTTTTCTCAATATGCAGAAATGCAACAACAGAAAATGGGAAATTTTTAATCATCATACCATAACAGAAAAGATATATTTAATGGTACACTCATCTAATTAAGATCATTATTTTATATTTTTTATAATGCGAAAACAATGTCTACTTGCTGGCTAGTACAGTGGTAGTACGCTGGCCTTGCATTCGCGAGGTCGACAGATCGGTTCCCGCTCTGGACCGAGAGTTTAAGCTATTTACTGGGAAGGTTACTTGCTGTGGATGGGCACCACAGTGGGGGGGTTGGGGCTTGCCTCGGCTGACGTTCCGAAGAGCATCTAAGATGGATATCAGAACTGAAACACCGGCAAAATTTAATTTTAACTATAATATTGTTTTTATAAATAATATATCTTCAATATATATATATATATATATATATATATATATATATATATATATATATATATATATATATAGTATGTATGTATGTATGTATGTATGTATGTATGTATGTATGTATGTATGTATGTATGTATGTATGTATGTATGTATGTATGTATGTATGTATGTATGTATGTATGTATGTATGTATGTATGTATGTATGTATGTATGTATGTATGTATGTATGTATGTATGTATGTATGTATGTATGTATGTATGTATGTATGTATGTATGTATGTATGTATGTATGTATGTATGTATGTATGTATGTATGTATGCATATATATATATATATATATATATATATATATATATATATATATATATATATATATATATATACATATATATATACATATATATATATATATATATATATATATATATATATATATATATATATATATATATAGATAGATAGATAGATAGATAGATAGATAGATAGATAGATAGATAAAAAAGTCAATAATAAATAAATTGAATAAAGAGAGAGAGAGAGAGAGAGAGAGAGAGAGAGAGAGAGAGAGAGAGAGAGAGAGAGAGAGAGAGAGAGAGAGAGTCATAGATCAATGTTGTACTAGTATAACAATGACTTATGTGAAAAAGTCACTCCAATAAGGGTGAATATCCCAGTCAGAAAGTTGTCATGGCTTAGAACTGTAATCACCACCACCACACACCTAGGGTCCACCCTATAAAGAGTGATAAATAAATAAATCATTAATAAATAAATAAATTTAATATATATATATATATATATATATATATATATATATATATATATATATATATATATATATATATATATATATATATATATGTATATATATATATATATATATATATATATATATATATATATATATATATATATATATATATGGAAGGAAAAGCCCATTAAATAAAAAACGAAAATATATATAAATAAAGTACTTATTAATTTCGTGACCTAAGCTGGTCACCTTCTCAAAGTACTTTGAGAAGGTGACCAACTTAGGTCACGAAATTAATAAGTACTTTATTTATATATATTTTCGTTGTTTTATTTAATGGGCTTTTCCTTCCATTTTAGACTGTATGTTAACAGTTCAGTGTTATTAATATGTATATATATATATATATATATATATATATATATATATATATATATATATATATATATATATATATATATATATAGAGAGAGAGAGAGAGAGAGAGAGAGAGAGAGAGAGAGAGAGAGAGAGAGAGAGAGAGAGAGAGAGAGAGAGAGAGAGAGAGAGAGAGAGAGAGAGAGAGTCATAAATCATTGTTGTATCAGTACAACAAGGACTTATGTGAAAAAGCTACTCCAATAAGGTTGAAAATCCCAGTCAGAAAGTCGCTATGGTTAGTACTGTGATCACCGCCATCACACACCTGGAGTCCACCACATACATACATACATACATACATATACCTTGGCTGTTTCCCCCTTAAATTGGGCAGGGTGACTTAATTTGTTTATTTATTATTACCTGTATTTCTTCAATACTGTACTTGTTTATTTTTAATTTACTTTCACATTTCAGCTTGGTTATATACACCTTGTTCCTTTTATACACGATTTTTTTATATGCAAAATTAAAATAACGCCCCCCAAAAATAATAGTAAAAAACTCGGAATTCGCGAATAATGCCCCCCCCCCTTTTTTTTTTAATTTATTGTGACACCAGGATGGACCAAAAAATGATAAAATAAAACAGCCTTTATCAGGCTGTAAAGAGAAACAGATGGAGAGTGTAATGACCTGTCAGATGTGAAGGGATTATAAAAGATGTGTAATGAATATCCAGCTCTCTGCTGGGTTTTAATATACCTCTGCATTACTCTCATGATGTCTATTCCAAAAATTCTCCTTAGATCTTATTATTATTATTATTATTATTATTATTATTATTATTATTATTATTATTATTATTATTATTATTATTATTATTATTATTATTATTATTATCATTATGATTATTATTATTATTATTATTATTTTTAACAATAATTTTCATTTGATGATGCTTGTGGATATTATTATTATTATAATTATTATTATTATTATTATTATTATTATTATTATTATTATTATTATTATTATTATTATTATTATTATTATTATTATTATTACGAATTTGTAATTAAACCATTATTTTTACAATAAATAATGTAGTTTTGGTTGAATGAACAAGAGTTAATTAAAGATCTCTCTCTCTCTCTCTCTCTCTCTCCTCTCTCTCTCTCTCTCTCTCTCTCTCTCTCTCTCTCACATCCTACTACTTCGGTCAGTGGTTGACTACTGTCTCCTGCCTTGTGTCAACTTCCTAGACCAGCTCTCGAGCCACTTGAAAAGTTCCAGAATCGAGTCATGAGATTTATCTTGGGATGTTCTCTCTCTACCCGTATTGTGAGTATGCAGTTGGAGCTCAACTTGCCCCCTCTTGTGGAGAGGATTTATGCCAATGTGTCCTATTTTACTGTTAAGTGTCTTCACTACCCCTTTCTTGCTCCATACTTCTCTGCTGTCATGAGGACGTCCCTGGATCCAGATGCACCCAGGCTCCCACTTCGAGCAGGAGGTCATAACCTTATCAGGGTGGTGAGTGACATTCTCTGTGGCCTTGACATCGACCTGCCAGTGCAGGCGGCTGTCCCAGATTTACCACCCTGGCATGTCCCCCTCCCCGCTGTCACATATACACCGACCTCGAAGGATGTCTATCCCCCCCTTGCAGAGACAGTTAGCTCTGGAGACTATTGCTGATGTGTCCACGTCTGTCCCTGCAGCACATCACGTCTATGTTGATGGTTCTGTGCAAGCAGATGGGAGGGCGGCATGTGCTGTGTTTTCCCCCACCATGGAGCCGCCTGTGCCGGCTGATTCATGGATTGGCCGTAGACTACCCACCTCGTCGAGCTCCACCTACTGTGAACTGAATGCCACCTTGGATGCCGTGACTCTCCTTGTTCGACGACGAGTGAATGGGGTAATAATTTGTGACTCCCAATCGGCCCTACAAGCCCTATCCTCGCCAACACCTATCTGTGGCCGTGCTGTGGGAGATATACTATGTTGCCTCGCGGCCACTCAGGATGCTTCTCTTGTTGTGTCGTTTGTATGGACTCCATCCCACATTGGGCTGACTGGCAACGACACAGCAGATTGTCTTGCCAAGGCGGCCTGTATGCTGGATGGGCATGCTGTGGACGCTGAGCCCTCCCTCCGATGCCTACGTAACATCATCTACTCAGCTGGGTTTGCCATGACAGTCCAGCGCAGGGACACAGAGAGGGCCAACAGTGTGTCCATACAGAACCATGATCACTTTCTTCACAGTCGCTACAAGTATCGCAGACGCGGGTTAATGGTGCGGAAAAACAATGTAGTTAGTGCTCGGCTCAGAATGGGGTATCGGCCTTTATGGCAGGTCTCCCAGACTCTAGATATGCCACAGTACACCTCCTGTAAATTATGCGACCGTCCTAATGCTAACACTCTTGACCACTATTGTCTTCAGTGCCCCACAGTGAGAGATGTTTTACCACGAGGTCAGAACTTAATACAGATCTGCTCATTTTTACTTAATGATGACAACCTTGATGTTATTCTTGCTCGTTATCCTCACTTTGGTGGCCATTAATTATATTGAATTATACATATATTTTCTGTATGTTGCTGTATAATTCTGTTTGTGCATTCTGCGTTTCTCTGAGCTTTACTTTTGCATATAATGTACTCTGTGCTGCCATACTGTGAGTTGTGTGTTAGTATGCAGCAATGTTTTATCAATGTGTACACCTCCCTGTAAACTATGTTCAATTCTTGGTTTTGTATCCATTTGAAGCATTATTTGTATGAACTCATGTAATGTCTGACGCCTTGGTGCAATAAATTAATAAAATAAAATAAATAATCTCTCTCTCTCTCTATTCTACCCAATAGGGTGGGTGTATATATAATGTATAATGATGATGATCTTTTCTTATCGTAATCCTCTTTGTACTGGTGGAAGAAGCCTCCGCAGGCGCTTATTTACTATATTTGAAAAAAAAAAATAATAATAATATAGTAAATAAGCGCCCGCGGAGGCTTCTTCCACCAGTACAAAGAGGATTACGATAAGAAAAGATCATCATTATACATTATATATACACCCACCCTACCTCTGTCATATGTCTATCTAATCAACATTTGAAGGTGCCTAAGTAATACAATTCAGAATCTGAATTCCAGATCAAAACTTAGCACGAGGGTCTGCCCCTCTCTTATTTCTCTCTTACTTTATTTAATTTTCGTGCTTTTCCCTCCAATTCCCTTATATCCTTAATCCCCTCCCTTTTTCCCCTCCTATCCTATCCCATCCTAAAAGAAAAATATAAAATTAAAAAAAAAAGGTCTTGGCATTTATTATCCTACTAGGAATACTCTACGGTATTACTAAGACAATTTTCACCAATTTCCCTTCTGAACCTAAATTTATCAAGATTAAATCCATTACCCATTACGAGTTCTGGTTTGATCATGAATTTTTAAAACTTTATTAATATCACCCATGTTAATCCCTTCAAATCATTTATACACCTCAATCATATCCCCCCTAACTCTGTGCCTCTCTAGAGAATGTAGATTAAGTTTTTTTAATCTGTCATATGGTAGATTTAGGCATTGCAAAATTATTTTTTTTTCGTTTTTTAGTCTTGCTTTGGTCATTTATAATTCTTATTTTATCTTTGTATACATTTGCAGATAGAGGTTCGTTCTCCTGCATCCTCCTCTTCTACCACATAAGTTACTTGCTCACTGCCACCATGCATGTCCCAGTGTACTGTATAACTGTTGCCCACTGCATAATAGAGTAAAGTATAGTAATGTATGTTAATTTCTAGCTGTAAAGTGAATATGAATATCTTTTGTATACTCTTAACAATAGATACAGGGCTTTCTGCTTTGCTATGTAGTAATAAAATATGTTTTTTACTTATCTTATATCTTTGGCTTGGTGTGTCTATGTAACGTTTGGAAGGTATCTATGCCCTTTATCATTGTTTCCTATGGAAAATAACTCGTTTTTTCACGCGATTTTCCATTTACCCGACCCTTCTGAGAACCTATCTAGGCGTTATTCTGAGAACTAGGTGTACTTGTAAAATGTGTTTTACTTAGATTTGTCACTTTGGTATGGTGTGTTTTTACATGCTTGTGGAACGTATCTGTAGAAAATATATATTTTATTTATGTTTCCCATTGATGATATACATTTTCTTCGTATCAAATTGCATAGTTTGCTTCAGTAAGATTTCGTGCTGCATGGTTGATGGAATAAAAAGATAAAATAATGTCTAGGACTAAGGAATATTACTGATAATACAACCTTGAAAATTAGAAAAACCCAGAATAGAGTGAGTAAATGAATATTTTATGATTAAGATATTATGCCTGAATAGTGATAAGTATTAAGTATAATAGTAAGTAAATGACCTTTTCTCTTTTATTGTATTGTATTGTCAAGTTATATTTTCATTTTTTTTAAACTTTACAAATATCATTTTCTGCTATTAAAATGTTAATAGTTTTATTCTTTTTGTTGCAGGGTTTTTAAATTGTGTTCTGCTTTATATTAATAAATTTGTATAGGGTCCAAAGCTGTCTCTCAATCCACCCTCTACAAAAATAATGTGATTGACCCTGTGAAGTCTGACTACAAGACATTTAAGGTAGCGGTTTTCAGTATGTTTGAGAAAACAAAACCAGAATTATTAGATAAGTTAACAAAGACAATTAGTTTATCAGGTAGGCCCTCTTCTTATTTGCAAGAGTATGAACCACCAATTGGAAAGAGTGACCACTGTGTGTTGTTGATGGAGTATATCATTGAAGATATTCTTCCTGAGAGTAGAGGCACTGAGGACATGAGGAGGAACTATCCGAAAGGAGATTACATCAAAATGAATGAGCTTTTTGCAGTTATTGACTGGAGAACCTTATTATACAACAAATCTGTACAAGAAATGTATGACATCTTTTGTGAGAAATATGGGAAGATAGTAGATTGCTGCATACCTGTCACCAAAGTAGGTGTAATTCATGCCAGAGAGAAATGGTTCGAAAATGGGTGTAAAAGAGCTAAGGAGTGGAGAGACAAATGCTGGAAAAGGCATAGGAGGAGAAAAAACATAAATGCCTGGCAAACCTATAAAAGAGCAAGAAATGACTACCTAAGTAAAAGGAGAGAGGCAGAGAGAGACTATGAGAGGGACATCACCAGGAAGGCTAAAGAAAATCCCAAGCTTTTCCACAGCTTTATCAGAGGAAAACTGAAGGTAAAAGAACAGGTTTTAAGGCTAAAGAGAGCGGATGGAAGCATCACTGAGACGGACGAAGAGATCTGCAAAAAATTGAACAAGGAGTTTCAGTCAGTATTTACAGTAGAAAATACCCCACCCCCTCAGATTGCAGTGATAGAAGCTCAAGGGCCGGTATTAGAGAACATCGACCTTACAGCCACAGAGGTATGCAAAGCGCTGATGGATTTAGATGTTCATAAAGCTACAGGTCCTGATGACATATCCCCTCATGTGCTTAAAAAATGCGCAAACACAATATCAGTGGCACTAAGAATCATATTTAAGGAGTCACTGGAGTCGGGGGAGATTCCAAGATACTGGAAACAAGCAAATGTGATACCTATCTTCAAAAAGGGAAGGAGGGATACGGCTCTGAACTATACACCAGTTTCCTTGACCAGCATAGTTTGCAAAGTTATGGAGAAACTACTAAGGAAACATATCTCTCTTCACTTGGAATCCTTCAACTTTTTGTCAGTGAGGCAACATGGCTTCAGAGAAGGTAGATCAACAGTAACAAACTTATTAGAATTTTATGATGAGGTAAGCCAAATCTTACAGGAAAGAGAGGGCTGGGCAGATTGCATATTCCTAGACTTCCAGAAAGCGTTTGACACTGTTCCACATGGGAGACTTATTAGGAAGCTGCAATCAATGGCTAGAATAGGTGGAAATGTTTTGGAATGGATAAAATCTTACTTAGAAGGAAGGGAACAGAGGGTTAGAGTAAGACACTCAGTGTCTGAATGGAGAAGAGTTAGTAGTGGAGTTCCACAGGGTTCAGTTTTAGGGCCACTTTTGTTCCTTGTATATGTAAATGACCTACCAGAGTCTGTAAATTCATTCATGAATATGTTTGCAGATGATGCAAAGATTGTGAAGAAAGTAAAAAACGAGAACAATGATAAAGAACTTCAGGAGGATCTAAATAATCTGCATGAGTGGTCAGAAAAGTGGCTAATGAAATGCAATACTTCAAAATGTAAGGTAATGAGAATGGGTACAAGTGCAAGAAGGCCCAAGCTTGACTACTCGGTGGCTGGAGTACAACTTCAAGAGACAGAAAATGAGAGAGATCTAGGAGTAAACATACTGGCAGATTTATCTCCAGAAATACATATAAATGGCATAGTAAGGGCAGCATATGCATTCTTATCAAATGTAAGGGTAGCCTTCAGGCACATGGACAAGGAAATGTTCAGAAATATTTATGTAACCTATGTGAGGCCAAAACTCGAATATGCAGCCCCCTTTTGGAATCCTCACTTGAAAAAGCACATAGCTAAGCTTGAAAAAGTTCAAAGACATGCCACGAAACTGGTGCC
The DNA here is from genome assembly GCA_037179515.1 of Halocaridina rubra. Classification (NCBI taxonomy): domain Eukaryota; kingdom Metazoa; phylum Arthropoda; class Malacostraca; order Decapoda; family Atyidae; genus Halocaridina; species Halocaridina rubra. The sequence goes on from JAXCGZ010009899.1 coordinate 29,396, forward strand.
AGAAATACGCAATCTCAGTTATGATGAGAGGCTGAGGGAATTAGACTTACCATCACTCGAAGCTAGAAGAGTGAGGGGGGATATGGTGACAGTCTTTAAATTCCTTCATGGTTATGATAGAGTGGATAGGGATCGATATTTTGATATGGCTGGCTCTAGAACTAGAGGTCATAGTTTGAAGCTTCGTAAGAAAACTTCTTTGCAGGATGTAAGGAAATACTTTTTCAGTGTAAGAGTAGTTGATAATTGGAATTCGCTAAGCGAGGAGGTAGTTAATGCTATCTCAATCCATAGTTTTAAGGACAGGTATGATAAGTATCACTAAGTATAAAATGGAACCGATCAGGAGACGGGAAGATACAAGCTTTGGGCTCTTTCCCGTAAACACAATTAGGTAATCACAATTAGGTAATCACAGCATCTTGAATAGGGGTCACTGACTATATAATTCATCACAAATTTTAACAAGCTTTGCCATCAACTATTTCACCCGTGATAGTCTCTCAAAAAAAGTTAAATTTGTAACAGTTAGGCAAGTTGGCTGATGAGTTATTGCCATACTTTAGTAAATATTCTGTAATGCTGTTCACCAACTTAATCCTGTACAACGAAGTGTTCCAAATAAGGGTAAAACATATTACAATTTCTTTCCTATTTGTTTCTGCCCATTTAGTAAGGACCGGTGCCCAAAAGAGTGTAGGGCACATATTTATTCAGCTGATCGTGCCAAAACTTGTAAACCATGGTGTAAATGGCAGGAAAAAGCAAATTGTGAAATGCTATTTAAGTCCAGAGCGCCACGCCCTTCTTCAGAAAACTAGAGGGGCGGGTTGCCAATATTGCTCCAGAAGACCCGCCACTTTTAGAAGTTGCTCCTCAAGCTGGAGCTACAAATTTTATCCTTATAATTGATACTGATGCTAGCGTGTCGATAATTCCTTTTGAATATGTAAATGGAATTGTAATAGAACCCACACCTATTTCAATATCTTCTTGTACTGGGGAAGGTATAAAATGTCATGGGCAAGCAAGACTAGAAATTCAAATTCCTAGCTTAAGGCGTTCATTCATGTGGACTTTTCTTATCGCTGATATGATACATCCTTTGTTTGGTTTTTATTTTCTTACAAATTTTGGTTTTTCCATTGATTGTAAAATGAGACTAATTATTGACAGTACTACAGAAAAAAAAAGTCAGTGTCTCTTTGTCTCGATCATCTGTTAATGTAGTTATTAATGAAGTCCAAGATTCACTGTCGCACTAAGAGTGCTATAAATAACTATAACTTACTCTCATCACATTTTCGAACAGTACATCTAGATATCGTAGGTCCCCTTCCCACAGTTTAAAATCCTTCAGACCCATATATTTGTCCATATAAATATTTATTGATATGCATTGATCGACCATTCATTGGATAGAAGTACAATCATTGGCAGATATCACTGCACAGACTGTAGTGCAAGATTTCATAAATGCATGGTTATCACGATTTGGTGTTTCTCTCCATGTTATTACTGATTATAGTTCTCAGACTGAGAATGATAGAGCATACTCACAGAACTATTAAATCTGCTCTTATAGGTAGAAAAGAAAATTGGTTACAATCCCTACCTATTATACTTCTTGGTATTCATAATACTCCTAATGAAAATGGATTTTCCCCATTCAGTGTTGTACTGGTACCTCACTTTTATTACTAAAACTGATGGCAGACACAAGCAGTACTAATACTAGTATTTAACAAGCTCGTTTGTTAAGTATTTAGCCAAAGAAATGTCCAAATTAGATGTAAGCGATTTAGCTAGGTTTTCCAAAGACTTTTATACCTAAAGATTTAGATAAAGCTTGGTTGCGAGTTGACAGAGTCAGGAAATCCTTGGAAGCCCCATACTCAGAACCATATAAGGTTATTAAGCGCATGCCTAAGCATTTTCTAATACAATTGTCTAATAATGTACATAGTTATGTTTCTACTGATCGTTTGAAACCAGTAATCGAGCCTTATGCAATGCCTGAACCAAGTACAGTTGAACCACAAGAACATAGTTAAACAGAGTGTGATTTTGATGATGATATTTAACAATAATGGTGATAACCAAAGCTATGTCAATCTTGATTCTCAGAATATAGTTCCTCCTAAAGTTGCAATATCATTCTCATGTAGAAAAAATAAGATTTAAGAATTGTAACAATTATTTCTATTTTTAGCTCTGTCTTTTGGGAGGGAACAATTGTAGAGAATATATATTTCAGTTATGTTCCCCCTGTAGGATATTTGTTTTCTTTGTAACAAATTTTATAGTTTTCTTTTGGTCTCAGCCATTTTTTGTTAATGTTTTGATGAGGAAGCCTGCCATTTTATTCTTCAATAAGATTTTGTGCAACATGGTCGATAGAATAAAAAGATAAAATAATGTCTAGGACCAAGGAATATTAATGATAATTCAATCTTGAAAATAAAAAAAAATAAAAAAATAGGGTGAGTAAATGAATATCATATAAGATATTGTTCCTGAATAGTGATAAGTATTAAGTATAATATGTAAATTAATGACTTTTCCCCTCTTATTATAATGTACTGTCAAGTTATATTTTCTCTTTTATAATCTATACAAATAATATTTTTCTGCTTCCAAAATATTAATAGTTTTATTCTTTTGGTTGCAAGGTTTTTAAATTGTGTTCTGATTTATATTAATAAATTTGTAAAGGGTCTAATGCTGTCTCTCAATCCACCCTCTACATATCTATGTATGTTAGCATAATTCCTCATGGAAATAGACTATTTGAATTATGCAAAATTTGAATTACACGGGCCTTTTAAGAACCTATCCTCATGTTAATTCGAGAGGTGACTGTAATATATACATGCTTCCACTGACCCATTGCAAACAATACTACTGCAAGGCTCATGGACCTTGAATCTCCTCACTTTGATGTTCTCTGGCTAACAGTCTATCTCTCCACTACCACAATCTTCCTTTGCTTCTGCTACTGTTCTCCAAACTCTACCGAGTTTGTGTCTTTCTTTGAATATCTGTCCTCATGCAATGAGTCCTTGCTATCTTCTAACCTACATGCCGAAGTTCTCTTCATTGGAGACTTCAATGTACACCACAGTGAGTGGCTTCCTTCTTCTCACACAGATGTGGGAGGAAGTGGGGCCCTTGCTTTCTCTATTACTCATGATCTGGAGCAAATTATTAAATATACTACTCACGTTCCTGATCATCATGAACATGCTGCAAATACTCTTGACCTATATTTTACTTCTAACCCTTCAAACTACTCTTATTCTGTGCTTTCCCCTCTTGATAAATCTGACCACTCTATGATCTCAGTCTCTTCCATTTTTGCTCCCCCTCCACCAATCCCTCCTACGCAATGCCGCCTTTGAAACTGTAAGTGTACCCAACATGAAAATTTGCTTAACTTTCTCTTTGACTTCCCATGAGATGACTACTGCTTTCGGTCCCGCAACCCTGATCAGGTAGTTCTAAAGGTTGCCGAGATCATGACCGCGGGAATGGAGGCATACATCCCCTCCCCTACAAAAACTTTCTCTCCCCCTAAACCTTGGTTTGACCGTGCCTGCTCTATAGCTATCCAGGCTAGGAATTGGACACACCGCTCTTACCAAGCCTCTCCTCCCGATTTAACTCGCTCTTCTTTTATTGTAGCTAGGAATTGCTGTACTACTCAGATTCGAAAGTCGAAGGCTTCCTTTAAAAGAAGGAAAGTTGATGACCTTAACTCCTCTCCCACTGACAAATTCTTCTGGTCCTTAGCCAAAAAGATCTCCAAAAACTTCTGTAACTCAAGCTTTCCCCCTCTCATTCATTCTGATGGTTCTATAGCTTGCTCTCCCACTGACAAAGCCACTCTCTTTGGCTCTCATTTTTCTGCCAACTCTTCTATAAATGATTCCAGCGCACCTTTTCCTCAATCTTTACCCCTCTCTAACCCTATGCCCTCCCTTATCCATTCTTCACGCAAAGTTCATAAGGATTTTCGCTCGGTAAAGACGAACAAGGCATCTGGTCCCGATGATATCACTGCAAGGAGTTTGCAGATGAACTGGCTCCCTTGCTTTGCCGTCTTTTTTGCCTCATTCTGTCAACCAGTATCTATGCTTCAGCTTGGAAGCATGCTCTAGTTCAACCTGTTCCTAAGAAGGGTGACAGCTCTATTCCTTCAAACTACCGAGCTATTGCCCTAGCCTCCTCTATTGCTAAAGTTTTTGAATCTTTGCTCAATGCTCACTTCTTGAAACACCTTGAATCTAAATCACTTATCTCCGATCACCAGTATGGGTTCCGCAAGGCAAGATCCACTGGTGATCTCCTGTCCTATCTTACTCATGTATGATCATCTTCTCTGAGATACTATGGGGAATCCTTTGTCATCGCCCTTGATATCTCTAAGGCTTTTGACAGAGTCTGGCACAAAGCTCTGTTGGCCAAACTCCCTGCCTATGGATTTATTCCTTCTTTCTGTTCTCTGATTTCCTGTTTTCTTACTGACCGCTTTATATCTGTAGTTGTTGATGGCATGACATCTAGCCCTTTCTCTGTTACCAGTGGCATTCCACAGGAATCTGTTCTTTCATCTAGTGTGTTCCTTTTCTTCATAAATGATTTTCTACAATCCCCCATCTTCCTCTCTTCTTCATGCCTTTGCTGATGATTCTACCCTTCACTTTTCGTCTGCCTTTTCTTCACAGCCTTCGTCTGTTACTCGTAATCAGTCTCGTATCACTCTTTCTTCTACCCTTAACTCCGATTTGCAGAGAGTGTCTGAGTGGGGCACTCAAAACTTAGTTGAATTCAATGCCTCCAAGACACAGTTTCTGGCTAGCTCTTTATCATCTTCTCCTCCTGATAACCCTATTGTCTTCGAAACTAACGAAATTTACCCTCTTAATTCTATCAACATATTAAGAATCCATATAGCCTCTAACTTGTCTTGGAGGGATCACATAATCCAAATATCAAAATCTTCATCCAAAAAAATTGGGGGTTTTGTTTTGTTTTCGTCATTAATTTTCCTCTTTGCAGTTATTTAAACTTTACAAAGGTCTTATCCGTCCCTGCTTAGAATACGGCTCACACATCTGGGGTGCTTCTTATTATACTTATCTTCTTGATAGGATTGAATCTAAGGCAGTCAGACTCATTAATGATCCTTCTATTACTTCAAATCTGGATTCTCTATCTCTTCGCCGTAAGGTATCTTCCCTTTCTCATTTCTATCGCTACTACTTCCATCGCTGCTATGATGAGTTGGTAAGTTGCATCCCTCCTCCACTGCAGAGGCCGCGTAACATTTGTCAAGCAACCTCATCTCACAGGTATTGTGTGGAAATTTGTAGCTCGTGGATTGGTCGGTGCAGCGACTGCTTCTTCCCATCTACCTGTAGAGTCTGGAACTCTTTTCCTCCTTCTGTCTTTCCTAATTCTTATACCCTTTCATCCTTCATAAAGCAGATCTATCGTCATCTCAGAGCCTAGTCCTCCATATCTATGGATCCTCTGTACTTTGACTGTTTTTTCTGTCTGTTGTATTCCTTTGTGTGACATTACCTCATCTCTGACTTGTCCTTAACATTTTTCTTTTCCTTCATCTTGATATTTTCTCGTGCCCAGGCCTTTATTGATGAAGGCAGTTTTTGCTTGTCCCGGTGTCACACTCATTTAAAAAAAAAATATATATATATATATATATATATATATATATATATATATATATATATATATATATATATACTGTTGAGCCTCCTCCTACAAATGCCCCCAACCACGAACAAATTGACCTATGAAACAATGTTCTAACAAATTTTGAATCAAACCCCAAACAATTCATAAAGTACGAATGTACATACCCAGATCCACCCGAGCGAGCATGTGCTTGGTCTCAGTGCTACACTGTTGCCTTCACTGTGAAGACTGCTTGTTATTATTTTGTTGTAGATTTTCAGATATATTGTTTTTGCTCTTTACTTTAAATTAGCATTCATCATGGCTCCTAAGGAAGTGAAAAGTATTAGTGATAGTGCCACTAAAAAGCTTAACTGTATTACTATGGAAACGAAAAAGGTAATAATAGCTAAACATGAGAACGGCATTCGTGTCTCTTGTGTCTAAGATATCTCTTTAATTAGTGCTAAGTTTTCTATTGGACACTCAGGAAGTGTTTTCTATTATTTACATTTGATAACCATAAATAGTATATTTTAATCCTTCATATAAGGGTTTCGATCCTCTTATTAAATGTTTCAGTATTATCTAATATTATTGATTGTTCTCATGTCATTTACATATATTGTTTATTTTTAGAATTTATACTCTTCTACAAATGGTGTCACGAAATAAAAGCAGCTATAGTATATTTGTGTATATATATCCACCCCACATCAGCTCTATAACATTAACGACAAGAATGGGATATGTATTATAATGACTACACATTATACACAATTATAGAGCTTCATAGAGCTTTACAATCATCTACTTATCTTGAACAGGTAAGAAACATAACAGTGGTGACGAGGATGGGATTATGTATTATAATGACAACACATCATACACAATTATAGAGCTTCATAGAGCTTTACAACCATCTACTTATCTTGAACAGGTAAGAAACGTAACAGTGGCGACGAGTGGTAATGACACCAGGGCAAGGAGGCAGCCCATTTGGCACCAACCAAGTTTTGGCAAAAGTGTGTAACCAGCCCACAGCAGTAAACCACAACTATGGTGCTCAATCTGTAGCAGGTCTAGAGGTACAGGAGGTGCATAGAACCCTCAAACCTTCAGGTAACACCCTTCAACAAACAATTGATTGTCTAATTGCCTATTTTGCTCCTAAAATTAATATTAGATATGAGTGATTTAGGTTAAGCCAGTGCACTCATGATGCAAGTGAATCAGTTGATGTTTTTGTTACCAAGTTGGAAGAGTTAGATTCTACTTGTGAGTTCCATAACAAGGAGGATTGTCATAATAGATCAGGCTATAGCCAAATGCAATTCACGTAAACTTAGAAAAAATTTGCTTCAGGAGAAAACCCTAACATTAGATAAGGTTTTAGACATAGCTAGGATTCTGTGAGCAGCAAGTTCTCATACTCAAGCCATTGAGGATTCACAAAATAATTCTCAGGTTAATAAAGTGCCCTCTCAGTACGGTAAACGGCAATGGCAAAAAGGTAAAAACATGACAGCTCAAAGGAAATCTGAGGGTAAAACAATCCACAAGTACAAAACCATGTTTCAGGTGTGGTAAGGCAGGTCATTAGTCCCGGGGACAGGACAAAATGTCCAGCAACTGACAAGAAATGTAGCAGTTGTGGATCCAAGGGTTATTTCAGCAGCATGTGTGGGTTCCGCAAAACAGAGATACACATCAATTATACCTCAGTAAAACTGAAACACAACAGAATGGTCAGTCAGATGAGCCATTAGAGCAATTAGATAGTAGTAACCATAATTTGCTTTTCAATTTAACTCTATAAGTAGCAAACTCAAGAGGTTAATGATTACAGTCAACAGAAACAGTGTGCCGGTTATCATGCAACTTGACAAAGCAGCAGATGTCTCTGCGATGTCAGAACAGGTGGCATGCAAAATACCTAATTTCTTCATAGAAGATTGCAATAAAGTTCTGTGGGATTACAATACACACAGCATCAAGGTAGTAGCTTCAGCCAAGGTTAATATTCAGTATGATCAGCAGACAGCACAGGATGTGCCTCTCATGATTGTGAAAGGCCAAGGTCAGACATTAATGGGTTCAGATTGGTTGAAACATTTTCAGTTAAATTGATCGGAAATTTTGAAGGTTCTGAAGGTAGAACATAAAACTGTTACCCTTGTGAGTGATGTGTTTTCAGAATTTAGGGAGATTTTTACTGAAGGACATGGCACAGTAAAAATCACAAAGGCAACGTTAGTTCTGAAATCTGATGCAACACCCAAGTTTTTTGCTCCTGGACCTATTTCATTTGCTTTAAAGGCCTCCGTTGAACAGGAAATTAAAAGGTTAGAAGCAGAAGGAACATGGGAGAGAGCAATGTATTCAGACTGGGGAACCCCTTTAGTTCCAGTATCAAAACAAGATGAAGGTGTCCGGTTGTGTAGAGATTATAAGGTAACACTAAACCCAGTTAAATATAGCCCAATACCCTCTACCCAGCCCTACAAACAAGTTTGCAGCCCTAGGAGACTGTAAGGTCTTTTCAAAAATTTGCCTAATACATGCCTTTCAGAAGTTAGTCATGGATGACAAATCACAATAAATACTCATTTAGGCTTATTTTATTCCAAAAGACTACCATATGGAGTAGCCAGCAGTACCGCAATATGGCAGAAAGCCATAGATGAAATATTCAATGGATTGCCCGGCATATTTTGTTTCACTGATGACATATTAGTAGCAGGAATGGACGATAGAGAGCATCAAGAAAGACTAGAAGCAGTATTGTAACGCATCCAAGAAAATGAAATGAAAATAAAAAAGAGCAAATGTCACTTCAAAGTTTCAGCAACTGAATATTTAGGATTCAAAATATTAGTAGCAGAAAAAGGATGAGAGAGAGCATCAAGAAAGACTAGTATCACTATTGAAACACATCTAAGAAAATGTGAATGTAATGAAGAACACTTTGATCAGCTTGGTCTGGCAATAGGCACCACCTCTCAGCACATCAGTCTGATACTGAACAAACTTTCCATCCAAGAAATGCAGTGGAACCAGCCATGAACACAGAGGTTTCATTCTCAGCAGACGCATTAAGAGTGCCCTTACCCCAGAGTCCAGTGGTGCGCTGAGTACTTCCTGATATGGCAACCAGGGGAATAGCTCCTAAGAAATTAGATTTGTAAGCATGCATGATATTATGTTAATATATATATTAAGACAAGATATATTTTGCATATACCCATATATGTACTGAAAACTCTTTCAAGGGGGAAGGAAGTGTTGTGTCTAAGATACTCCTTTAATTAATGTTAAGTTTTTTGTTGCACACTCAGGAAGTGTTTTCTATTATTTACGTTTGACAACCATAAATAGTATGTTTCGATCCTTCATATAAGGGTTTCAATCCTTTTATTAAATGTTTCAGTATTATCCAGTATTATTGATTGTTGTTAGTCATTTATATATTTTGTTTAGTTTTAGCAGATGGGAAACTTATTTTGAAGGATTACTAAATGAAGAAAACCCAAGAGCAGTATTTGAAGATGGACTTCCAAATGAAGCAGTTACAACAACAGTGGCTAGAAGAGAGGTAGAGCAGGCAGTAAGGAAGATGAAAAATGGAAAGGCCGCAGGACCTGATAAGATGCCAGTGGAGGTATGGAAGAGCCTTGGAGAGGAAGGCATAGATATCTTGTGGGACTTAATGCAAAAGATCTTTAGTCAGGAAAAGATTACAGAGGAATGGAGAGGAAGCTTAATCATCCCAATCTATAAAGGGAAGGGAGACATTCAGGAGTGTGGAAACTATAGAGGTATAAAGTTGTTAAGTCATACTATGAAGATATGGGAGAAGATCATGGAGAGGAGACTCAGAGAGGAAATGACAATTGGGGATGAACAGTTTGGCTTCATGCCTGGAAGAGGGACAGTGGATGCCATATTTACCTTGAGACCAATGATGGAAAAGCATAGAGAGAAACAGAAAGGACTGCATATGATCTTTATTGACCTGGAAAAGGCATATGATCGAGTACCACGTCAAGAGGTGTGGAGGTGTATTAGAGACAAGGGAGTCCCCGAGAACTATGTAAGAATCATCTAAGATATTATGAGAGGGCAGAGGCCAATGTTAAGAGCAGTGTGGGCTTGACGAAAAGTCTCTCAGTAATTGTTGGTCTGCATCAAGGGTCTGCTTTGAGTCAATGTCTATTTGATCTGGTCTTGGGTGTAGTAACCCATGGTATTAGAGATCAGTCTCCATGGTGTATGCTTTTTGCAGATGATATTGTACTGTGTAGCAACAGACGAAAGGTAGTGGAGGAGAAGCTTGAGGAGTGGAGAAGAGTGATGGAGGATAGAGGACTGAAAATCAGCAAGAAGAAGACAGAGTACTTGAGGTTGAGAGGTGATGAGGATGGGGAGGTCAATTTGCAGGGGAAGATGTTGAAAAGAGTTGAAAAGTTCAAGTATTTAGGATCAACAGTTGCAGAGGATGGTGACCTAGAGTCAGAAATAACCCACAGAATATAAGCGGGATGGAAGAACTGGAAGAAAGTGTCTGGGGTGCTGTGCGGCAGAAGAATAGGGATTAAGTTGAGGGGTAAAGTGCATAAGACAGTTGTGAGACCTGCGATGATGTATGGAGCAGAGACATGGGCAATAAAGAAGACACAAGAGAAAAGACTGGATGTGGCAGAGATGAGGATGTTGAGATGGATGTGTGGGGTGACAAGAAGTGATAAGATCAGAAACGAGGTAATTAGAGGTACCTCAAAAGTTAGAGAAATATCAGATAAAATACAAGAAAGTGGACTAAGATGGTATGGTAATGTCGTTAGGAGGGATGAACAGTATGTTGGGAGGAGGGTGATGGAAATGGATATATGGGGTAGGAGAAGG
>JAXCGZ010009899.1:45000-65730 GCA_037179515.1 Halocaridina rubra
ATGTTTCATATGTGCATTATACCAGAAGAGGACTCATTACCTACATTCATTCCTTCATACATCACACGCTCCTTGGTTCTTCTGCACAAGTTGATATGACCTTTCAGCTCTTTGAAATCACTGTCGGGAATGGTACTCTTCGATTGTGCAATGTTTACTCTGCCCCAGGTGTGATTAATCTACCAGCCCTTCCAATACCTACAGACAGTGGAATGATCTATATGGGGGATTTTAACGCCAGACACCCTGCTCTTGGTGACTCATCTCCCACTCCCAATCGCGGTGGCAAGCCTCTGCTCGACTACATCCGCCGCTACCGCCTCACGCGCTGGGATACTGGTGGTGCCACACACGCTCGTAGGGGTACTGTAGATCACATTCTCACATCTGGCCTTGTGGTACCTAATGTTTCCTGCTCTTCTATCCCTTCTCTCTTTTCTGACCACGTTGCCCTTAGCCTGAAATACTCCATACTTTAGACTCCAGCTACCCTCCCTCATCACCGCACCCGCATCTCTATCGCTCCCCAATACTGCCCCACTTATATTTCCTTTATCTCTCACCTCCTTCCCACTTTTGATCTCCTTTCTCCAGACAGCTTATACAACTCCCTAGTGAATTCTACACATGACTTCTACACGCATTATGTTCTCAGACCACACATTCCACATTGCCCTGAGGCTCATTCCTGGACTCTGGATCAGCATATTGCCCAGGCGAAAAGGACAGCTGTGGATGCTGGACTCTCCTTTCAAAGACAGCCCATGCCTGACCACCTGCACCAATATCAGTTGGCGAGGGATGATCTGGTTGCCCTGCAGAAGTGCTTGCACACGGAGTATTGGCAGAAATTTACAGATAATATTAACCATCAGACTAGCGCTGGGACTATGTGGCATCTTATAAGGAAGGCTGTCAAGAAGAAACCCACTTGTGCTCTACACCACAGTCCATTTGAGTATGCTCAGGACCTCATTACTACCTGGTCAGCGCAGTCACAAACTTGCAACCTTCCCGGGAACGTTCAAGAGGCACTCTCCACCCGCTGCAGTGTTCGTAACCTCCGCCTAATGGGTGCAGTACTACAGACGGATGAAGAGGATGACATCCTATTCACAGAGGATGAACTACAACGTGCTCTTGCTAGGATTAAGGCTACTGCCCCTGGGGAGGATGGTCTTACATATCAAGTTCTCCGTCTTCTTCAGAAAATTCCTGGTAATCCCCTACTGCAGCTCTTCAATCTTTGCTTTTGCTTGGGGCATGTGCCCTCTGCCTGGACCAGAAGCACTATTATTCCTTTACCAAAACCTGGAACCGACAAATTTAGGCCTATCTCCCTCGCCTCCTGCTTCAGCAAAGTGTTTGAACGCATCATTCTTGCCTGGCTCATGCACCGTCTACAGGATAAGCTCTCCCCCAGTATTTATGGTTTCCTCCCACAACGGAGCACACATCACTGCCTCGCTGAACTCTACACCCATATTTCTCCCACCAGTGTGGTCGCCTTCCTGGACCTCAAATCTGCCTTCGATATAGCCAACAGGGAAATTATTCTTGACCAGCTGGTGGTCTTTGGAGTTCGGGAGAGCATACTGAAATGGATACAGGGATATCTCTGCAACAGAACATCACGTGTCCTTTTTAAAGGGTCATATAGCACCTATGAATGGTTTGAACTGGGCACTCCACAGGGGGGTGTGCTAAGTCCTTTTCTATTCAATATCCTTATGCATCGTCTACTCTCCCTCCTTCCTGTCATCCCCGGTACTACAGTAACCTGCTATGCGGACGACATATGCATCCACACGACCTTAACTCACGACCTTCAGCACATGCTCCATGTTATTTACGTGTCTGTTACCTCCTGTGGCCTTATTATCTCCCCAGAAAAAAAGCAGGATTTTTACTTCATGCAACTGCAGAGCACTGCCCGCATTCACCATGGGTGGTAATGTCATCCCTCACTGCACACAGTACACGTTTTTAGGTGCACCAGTCCAGATCACCCCAACTATACCTGCACGTCTGGAGCCCCACTTTGCCCATATCAAGTGACTTGCCAACAATGCTGCAGGTGTCTCCATCCCAGTGGCGAGGACCCTCTACATCCTACTACTTCGGTCAGTGGTCGATTGTCTGTCTCCTGCCTTGTGTCAACTTCCTAGACCAGCTCTCGAGCCACTTGAAAAGTTCCAGAATCGAGTCATGAGATTTATCTTGGGATGTTCTCTCTCTACCCGTATTGTGAGTATGCAGTTGGAGCTCAACTTGCCCCCTCTTGTGGAGAGGATTTATGCCAATGTGTCCTATTTTACTGTTAAGTGTCTTCACTACCCCCTTCTTGCTCCGTACTTCTCTGCTGTCATGAGGACGTCCCTGGATCCAGACGCACCCAGGCTCCCACTTCGAGCAGGAGGTAATAACCTTATCAGTGTGGTGAGTGACATTCTCCGTGGCCTTGACATTGACCTGCCTGTGCAGGCGGCTGTCCCAGATTTACCACCCTGGTGTGTCCCCCTCCCCGCTGTCACATATACACCGACCTCGAAGGATGTCTATTTCCCCCCTGCAGAGACAGTTAGCTCTGGAGACTATCGCTGAAGTGTCCACGTCTGTCCCTGCAGCACACCACGTCTATGTTGATGATTCTGTGCAAGCAGATGGTAGGGCGGCATGTGCTGTGTTTTCCCCCACCATGGAACCGCCTGTGCCTGATGATTCATGGATTGGTCGTAGACTACCCACCTCGTCGAGCTCCACCTACTGTGAACTGAATGCCAACTTGGATGCCGTGACTCTCCTTGTTCAACGACGAGTGAATGGGGTAATAATTTGCGACTCCCAATCGGCCCTACGTGCCCTATCCTCGCCAAGACCTATCTGTGGCTGTGCTGTGGGAGATATACTATGTTGCCTTGCTGCCGTTCGGGATGCTTCTCTAGTTGTGTCGTTTGTATGGAAGCCCTCTCACATTGGGCTGACTGGCAATGACACAGCAGATTGTCTTGCCAAGGCGGCCTGTATGCTGGATGGGCATGCTGTGGATGCTGAGCCCTCCCTCCGATGCCTACGTAATATCATCTATTCAGCTGGGTTTGCCATGACAGTCCGGCACAGGGATGCGGAGAGGGCCAACAGTGTGTCCATACAGCACCATGATCACTTTCTTCACAGTCGCTACAAGTATCACAGACGCGGGTTAATGGCGCGGAAAAACAATGTAGTTAGTGCTCGGCTCAGATTGGGGTATCAGCCTTTATGGCAGGTCTCCCAGACTCTAGATATGCCACAGTACACCTCCTGTAAATTATGCGTCTGTCCTAATGCTAACACTCTTGACCACTATTGTCTTCAGTGCTCCACAGTGAGAGATGTTTTACCACAAGGTCAGACTTATTACAGATCTGCTCGTTTTTGCTTAGAGATGACAACCTTGATGTTATTCTTGCTCCTTATCCTCACTTTGGTGGCCATTAATTATATTGTTATGTATATAATATTATATATTTTCTTTGTATGTTGCTGTATAATTCTGTTTTGTTTTTGTTTGTAATGTGTTTGTGTGTTCTGTGCTTCTCTGAGCTTTACTTTTGTATATAATGTACTTTGTTATTCTTGCTCGTTATCCTCACTTTGGTGGCCATTAATTATATTGCTATGTATATAACATTATATATTTTCTTTGTAAGTTACTGTATAATTCTCCTTTGTTTTTGTTTGTAATGTGTTTGTGTGTTCTGTGATTCCCTGAGCTTTACTTTAGTATATAATGTACTTTGTGCTGCCATACTGTGAGTTGCGTGTTAGTGTGCAGCAATGTTTTATCAATGTGTACACCTCCTTGTAAACTATATTCTATTCTTGGTTGTGTATCCATTTGAAACATTATGTTGCCATTTGATTTTGTATGTGTTCATGTAATGTCTGATGCCTTGGAGCAATAAATTAATAAAATAAAATAAAATAATCTCTCTCTCTCTCTGTCTCTCTCTCTCTCTCTCTCTCTCTCTCTCTCTCTCTCTCTCTCTCTCTTTCTCTCTGTCTCTCTCTCTCTCTCTCTCTCTTTCTATGTATATATATATATATATATATATATATATATATATATATATATATATATATATATATATATATATATATATATATATATATATATATATATATATATATATATATACAGTGGTGACCCTAACCCACGAACACACCAACCAACGAAAGAAATTTAGAAAAAAATTTTACCCAAACCCACTAATAAATTCCAATCCATGAACATGCATGTGTTGACCAAGCCACCAGCTGTCCCATTCGGCCACTTGCAGTTCTGCATTGCTGTTCGCGCTGTGTGGTTCTTTCGTGATACGATAATAGTTCTTGCTTTATTTTCTACTGTTTTACTTATCATATAGCCCTTATTATGGCTCCTAAGAAAGTTAAAAGTGTTATTGATATTGGCGTCAAACACTGTAGATGCATAACAGTGGAAACGAAGAAAGAAATAATTTCTAAACATGAAACTGGGTTCGTGTGTCCGATCTCGCCACGCAGTATAACAAGGCGAAATCGACCATCTGTAGTATTTTAAAGAATAAAGAGATCTTAAAGGCAGCTGAAGTGGCTAAGGGAGTAAATGTATTAATGAAGAAAAGGTCACAAGTAATAGAAGAGGTAGGAAAATTATTATTATTGTGGATAAATGAAAAACAGTTGCTTGGAGATAGTAATAGCAAGGACATAATATGCGCTAAAGCTTTGCAAAGCCACCATGATTGAGTAGCAAACTCTCCAAGTTCTAGTGATGCTAAACTTGAGGAATTTAAAGCCAGCAGAAGCGGGTTTGAACATATTCGTCGCTGAACTGGGATTCATAGCATCATTACACATAGAGAGGCAGCTAGTTCCGACCAAAAAGCAGCGGATTGTTACGTAAAGGAATTCGCTAAATATG
This sequence comes from Halocaridina rubra, assembly GCA_037179515.1. NCBI lineage: Eukaryota > Metazoa > Arthropoda > Malacostraca > Decapoda > Atyidae > Halocaridina > Halocaridina rubra. The sequence continues at coordinate 49,949 of JAXCGZ010009899.1, forward strand.
TCGAAAATGAAGGTTATATCCCGCAAAAAGTTTTTAATTGTGATGAAACAGGACTCTTTTGGAAGAAAATGCCCAAAAGAACCTATATAACCAAAGACGCGAAATCACTGCCTGGTCACAAACCAATGAAAGACAGGCTTACCCTTTTATTGTGCACTAATGCTAGATCAATGTAAGATCAAGCCTCTTCTAGTTTACCACTCTGAAAATCTGTGTGTCTTTAAGCGCAATAAAGTATTGAAGGCTAGCCTCCCAGTAATGTGGATGTCAAATCCAAAGGCTTGGGTCACAAATATTTTATTCCTAGAGTGGTTGATTGAAGTGTTTGCGCCAGCAGTGAAAAAATATCTTGAGGAAAATTATTTGTTCCTTAAATGTCTCCTTATAATGGATAATTCTCCTGCTCATCCTCCAGGTGTGGAAGATCTTGCTATACATTACGACTTCATTGAAGTAAAATTTCTGCCTCCCAACACCACTCCTATCCTCCAGCCCATGGACCGGCAGGTAAATTCTAATTTTAAGAAGCTTAATATGAAGGGTCTTTTAGCCAGGTGTTTCCAGGTCACCAATGACACAGATTTGACCCTTCTTCATTTCTGGAAAGACCACTTTAATATCGTCCACTGCATTGGCCTCATTGAAAAAGCATGGAAGATTTCATATCGTACATTGAACTCTGTCTGGAGGAGACTTTGGCCAGGTTGTGTGACTGAAAGAGACTTCGAGGGCTTCAAGCAGGAGTTAGCTATCAAAATTGTGACTGAAATTGTGGCCACAGGCAAAAGATTGGGCTTGGAGATCAATGAGGAGGATGTGGAGGAGCTGGTGGAAGACCACAAAGAAGAACTTACCACCAAAGAATTAATCGAGTTGCAACATGAACAGGTAAAGATTCTCCATGAGGAGCAGTCACCAGAGGAAGGGGATGAGAGGGTAAAGGTGTCCAGCAAAGAGTTTAAAAAAAAAATTAATAAGTGGAATGATCTGCAGGCTTATATTGAGAATCATCACCCTGCTAGATCAGTGGGTAATAGAGTAGTGAATATGGTAAATGACAATGCAAAGAAAAGTTTTAGAAAAATTTACCAAATACGAAAAAGACATATTTCTCTGGATCGTTTCCTAAGGAAATGATTATTTAGATCCTCCTGAAGTTCTCTACCATTGTTCTCATTTTTTACTTTCTTCACAATCTTTGCATCATCTGCAAACATATTCATGAATGAATTTACAGACTCTGGTAGGTCATTTACATATACAAGGAACAAAAGTGGCCCTAAAACTGAACCCTGTGGAACTCCACTACTAACTCTTCTCCATTCAGACACTGAGTGTCTTACTCTAACCCTTTGTTCCCTTCCTTCTAAGCAAGTTTTTATCCATTCCAAAACATTTCCACCTATTCTAGCCATTGCTTGCAGCTTCCTAATAAGTCTCCCATGTGGAACAGTGGCAAACGCTTTCTAGAAGTCTAAGAATATGCAATCTGCCCAGCCCTCTCTTTCCTGTAAGATTCGGCTTACCTCATCATAAAATTCTAATAAGTTTGTTACTGTTGATCTACCTTCTCTGAACCATGTTGCCTCACTGACAAAAAGTTGAAGGATTCCAAGTGAAGAGAGATATATTTCCTTAGTAGTTTCTCCATAACTTCGCAAACTATGCTGGTCAAGGAAACTGGTGTATAGTTCAGAACCGTATCCCTCCTTCCCTTTTTGAAGATAGGTATCACATTTGCTTGTTTCCAGCATCTTGGAATCTTCCCTGACTCCAGTGACTTTTTAAATATGATGAGGTAAGCCAAATCTTACAGGAAAGAGAGGGCTGGGCAGATTGCATATTCCTAGACTTCCAGAAAGCGTTTGACACTGTTCCACATGGGAGACTTATTAGGAAGCTGCAATCAATGGCTAGAATAGGTGGAAATGTTTTGGAATGGATAAAAACTTACTTAGAAGGAAGGGAACAGAGGGTTAGAGTAAGACACTCAGTGTCTGAATGGAGAAGAGTTAGTAGTGGAGTTCCACAGGGTTCAGTTTTAGGGCCACTTTTGTTCCTTGTATATGTAAATGACCTACCAGAGTCTGTAAATTCATTCATGAATATGTTTGCAGATGATACAAAGATTGTGAAGAAAGTAAAAAAAACGAGAACAATGGTAGAGAACTTCAGGAGGATCTAGATAATCTGCATGAGTGGTCAGAAAAGTGGCTAATGAAATTCAATACTTCAATATGTAAGGTAATGAGAATGGGTACAAGTGCAAGAAGGCCCAAGCTTGACTACTCGGTGGCTGGAGTACAACTTCAAGAGACAGAAAATGAGAGAGATCTAGGAGTAAACACTATGGCAGATTTGTCTCCAGAAATACATATAAATGGCATAGTTAGGGCAGCATATGCATTCTTATCAAATGTAAGGGTAGCCTTCAGGCACATGGACAAGGAAATGCTCAGAAATATTTATGTAACCTATGTGAGGCCAAAACTCGAATATGCAGCCACCTTTTGGAATCCGCACTTGAAAAAGCACATAGCTAAGCTTGAAAAAGTTCAAAGACATGCCACGAAACTGGTGCCAGAAATACGCAATCTCAGTTATGATGAGAGGCTGAGGGAATTAGACTTACCATCACTCGAAGCTAGAAGAGTGAGGGGGAATATGGTGACAGTCTTTAAATTCCTTCATGGTTATGATAGAGTGGATAGGGATCGATATTTTGATATGGCTGGCTCTAGAACTAGAGGTCATAGTTTGAAGCTTCGTAAGAAAACTTCTTTGCAGGATGTAAGGAAATACTTTTTCAGTGTAAGAGTAGTTGATAATTGGAATTCACTAAGCGAGGAGGTAGTTAATGCTATCTCAATCCATAGTTTTAAGGACAGGTATGATAAGTATCACTAAGTATAAAATGGAACCGATCAGGAGACGGGAAGATACGAGCTTTGGGATCTTTCGCGTAAACACAATGAGGTAATCACTTAGTGCCACTGATATTGAGTTTGTGAATTTTTTAAGCATATGAGGGGATATGTCATCAGGACCTGTAGCTTTATGAACATCTAAATCCATCAGCGCTTTGCCTACCTCTGTGGCTGTAAGGTTGATGTTCTCTAATACCGGCCCTTGAGCTTCTATCTCTGCAATCTGAGGGGGTGGGGTATTTTCTACTGTAAATACTGACTGAAACTCTTTGTTCAATCCTTTGCAGATCTCTTCATCCGTCTCAGTGATGCTTCCATCCGCTCTCTTTAGCCTTAAAACCTGTTCTTTTACCTTCAGTTTTCCTCTGATAAAGCTGTGGAAAAGCTTGGGATTTTCTTTAGCCTTTCTGGTGATGTCCCTCTCATAGTCTCCCTCCGCCTCTCTCCTTTTACTTAGGTAGTCATTTCTTGCTCATTTGTAGGTTTGCCAGGCATTTATATTTTTTCTCCTCCTATACCTTTTCCAGCATTTGTCTCTCCACTCCTTAGCTCTTTTACACCCATTATCGAACCATTTCTCTCTGGCATGAATTACATCTACTTTGGTGACAGGTATGCAGCAATCTACTATCTTACCATATTTCTCACAAAAGATGTCATACATTTCTTGTACAGATTTGTTGTAAAATAAGGTTCTCCAGTCAATAACTGCAAAAAGCTCCTTCATTTTGATGTAATCTCCTTTCAGATAGTTCCTCCTCATGTCCTCGGTGCCTCTACTCTCAGGCAGAATATCTTCAATGATATGCTCCATCAACAACACACAGTGGTCACTCTTTCCAATTGGTGGTTCATACTCAATCGTGGTTCACCTATCGCGGATTCACTGTATCGCGGATTTATTTTTGGAAAAAAAAAGAAGAGATTATTGTGACACCAGGATGGGCCAAAAAATGATAAAATAAAACAGCCTTTATCAGGCTGTAAAGAGAAACAGAGATGGAGAGTGTAATGACCTGTCAGATGTGAAGGGATTATAAAAGATGTGTAATGAATATCCAGCTCTCTGCTGGGTTTTAATATACCTCTACATTACTTTCATGATGTGTATTCCAATAGTTCTCCTTAGATCTTATTATTATTATTGTTATTATTATTATTATTATTAGTTATTGGCAACAATAATTTTCCTTTCAAGATGATTGTGGAGATTATTATCATCTTTATTATTATTATTATTATTATTATTATTATTATTATTATTATTATTATTATTATTATTATTATTAAGGGCTCATCATTGTTTGTACATCTGTTGGTTTATTTACTTTAATAATTGTGTACAGTGCCCCCCCCCCCTAGTTGGCTGGGACAAAGAGAGTGTGGAGGGTTGGGTAGAATAGAATTTTGGAGAGAGAGAGAGAGAGAGAGAGAGAGGAGAGAGAGAGAGAGAGAGAGAGAGAGAGAGAGAGAGAGAGAGAGAGAGTCTTTAATTAACTCTTTTTCATTCAACCAAAACTACATTATTTATTGTAAAAATAATGGTTTTATTACAAATTCGTAATAATAATAATAATAATAATAATAATAATAATAATAATGATAATAATAATAATAATAATAATAATAATAATAATAATAATAATAATAATAATAATAATCTCCACAATCATCATCAAAGGAAAATTATTGTTAAAAATAATAATAATAATAATAATAATAATAATAATAATAATAATAATAATAATAATAATAATAATAATAATAATAATAATAATAACAATAATAATAATAATAATAATAATATCTAAGGAGAATTATTGGAATAGACATCATTAGAGTAATGCAGAGGTATATTAAAACCCAGCAGAGAGCTGGATATTCATTACACATCTTTTATAATCCCTTCACGTCTAACAGGTCATTACAAGGGTGATAATTAAGAAAGTTTTAAAAATTCATGATCAATCCAGAACTCGTAATGGGTAATGGATTTAAGCTTGATAAATTTAGGTTCAGAAGGGAAAATGGTGAAAATTGGATTGGTAATAAAGTAGAGTATCTGATGCATGAAACAGGATTCCTAGTAGAATAAAAAAAAAAATATATATATATATATATATATTATATATTTATATATATATATATTATATATATATATATATATATATATATATATATATATATATATATATATATATATTTTATATATATATATATATATATATATATATATATATATAATATATATATATATATATATATATATATATATATATATATATATATATATATATATATATAATATATATATAAATATATATATATATATATATATATATATTATATATAATATATAATATACAGTGTTGCCTCACTTATCGCGGTAGTTCGGTTCCGGGACCCGGCGCGAACCAGGAAATCCGCGAAGTAGGATCAGCCTATATGTACATAGATATTTTAATATATTTTTACGTTTACACTGTATAAACTGTCCCTGTACTGTTAAAATACCACTTTACTTCATAGAAAACAGTATTCAAGCGTAAATTTATATGAAAGTGATAGGAAATCTTACCGTGAATGTGATGATGACGTGACATACATAATCATTTACAATTATTTTTCGTTTACGTACTGTATAAACCCTCCCTCCACTGTTAAAAAAACACCCTTAACATTATAGATAACAGCAAGCAACGTAAATATTTATGAAAGTGATAGGAAAACTTACCGTGAATGTGATGATGACATGACATACACACTCATTTACAATTATTTTTTCGCTTACGTACTGTATAAACCCTCCCTGAACTGTTAAAAAAACACCCTTTACATTATAAATAACAGCAAGCAAAGTAAATTTTTATGAAAGTGAAAGATAAAATTACGGTGAATGAGGTCATGATGACGTGACATACATACTCATTTACAATTATTTTTTTCATTTACGTACTGTATAAACCCTCCCTGCACTGTTAAAAAAACACCCTTTACATTATAAATAACAGCAAGCAACGTAAATTTTTATGAAAGTGATAGGAAAACTTACTGCGAATGTGATGATGATGACGTGACATACAACAACATGTGATGGAACCAACAAGGGCCAGGGGTGGGGATGAGCCATCACTACTTGATTTAGTGTTCACAGATAATGTGTTGGATATTGAAAAAATTGAGTATGAACCACCAATTGGAAAGAGTGACCACTGTGTGTTGTTGATGGAGTTTATCATTGAAGATATTCTTCCTGAGAGTAGAGGCACTGAGGACATGAGGAGGAACTATCCGAAAGGAGATTACATCAAAATGAATGAGCTTTTTGCAGTTATTGACTGGAGAACCTTATTTTACAACAAATCTGTACAAGAAATATATGACATCTTTTGTGAGAAATATGGGAAGATAGTAGATTGCTGCATACCTGTCACCAAAGTAGGTGTAATTCATGCCAGAGAGAAATGGTTCGAAAATGGGTGTAAAAGAGCTAAGGAGTGGAGAGACAAATGCTGGAAAAGGTATAGGAGGAGAAAAACATAAATGCCTGGCAAACCTACAAAAGAGCAAGAAATGACTACCTAAGTAAAAGGAGAGAGGCAGAGAGAGACTATGAGAGGGACATCACCAGGAAGGCTAAAGAAAATCCCAAGCTTTTCCACAGCTTTATCAGAGGAGAACTGAAGGTAAAAGAACAGGTTTTAAGGCTAAAGAGAGCAGATGGAAGCATCACTGAGACGGATGAAGAGATCTGCAAAGAATTGAACAAGGAGTTTCAGTCAGTATTTACAGTAGAAAATGCCCCACCCCCTCAGATTGCAGTGATAGAAGCTCAAGGGCCGGTATTAGAGAACATCAACCTTACAGCCACAGAGGTATGCAAAGCGTTGATGGATTTAGATGTTCATAAAGTTACAGGTCCTGATGACATATTCCCTCATGTGCTTAAAAAAATGCACAAACACAATATCAGTGGCACTAAGTATCATATTTAAGGAGTCACTGGAGTCGGGGGAGATTCCAAGATACTGGAATCAAGCAAATGTGATACCTATCTTCAAAAAGGGAAGGAGGGATACGGCTCTGAACTATACACCAGTTTCCTTGACCAGCATAGTTTGCAAAGTTATGGAGAAACTACTAAGGAAACATATCTCTCTTCACTTGGAATCCTTCAACTTTTTGTCAGTGAGGCAACATGGCTTCAGAGAAGGTAGATCAACTGTAACAAACTTATTAGAATTTTATGATGAGGTAAGCCAAATCTTACAGGAAAGAGAGGGCTGGGCAGATTTCATATTCCTAGACTTCCAGAAAGCGTTTGACACTGTTCCACATGGGAGACTTATTAGGAAGCTGCAATCAATGGCTAGAATAGGTGGAAATGTTTTGGAATGGATAAAAACTTACTTAGAAGGAAGGGAACAGAGGGTTAGAGTAAGACACTCAGTGTCTGAATGGAGAAGAGTTAGTAGTGGAGTTCCACAGGGTTCAGTTTTAGGGCCACTTTTGTTCCTTGTATATGTAAATGACCTACCAGAGTCTGTAAATTCATTCATGAATATGTTTGCAGATAATGCAAAGATTGTGAAGAAAGTCAAAAACGAGACCAATGGTAGAGAACTTCAGGAGGATCTAAATAATCTGCATGAGTGGTCAGAAAAGTGGCTAATGAAATTCAATACTTCAAAATGTAAGGTAATGAGAATGGGTACAAGTGCAAGAAGGCCCAAGCTTGACTACTCGGTGGCTGGAGTACAACTTCAAGAGACAGAAAATGAGAGAGATCTAGGAGTAAACATACAGGCAGATTTGTCTCCAGAAATACATATAAATGGCATAGTAAGGGCAGCATATGCATTCTTATCAAATGTAAGGGTAGCCTTCAGGCACATGGACAAGGAAATGTTCAGAAATATTTATGTAACCTATGTTAGGCCAAAACTCAAATATGCAGCCCCCTTTTGGAATCCGCACTTGAAAATGCACATAGCTAAGCTTGAAAAAGTTCAAAGACATGCCACGAAACTGGTGCCAGAAATACGCAATCTCAGTTATGATGAGAGGCTGAGGGAATTAGACTTACCATCACTCGAAGCCAGAAGAGTGAGGGGGAATATGGTGACAGTCTTTAAATTCCTTCATGGTTATGATAGAGTGGATAGGGATCGATATTTTGATATGGCTGGCTCTAGAACTAGAGGTCATAGTTTGAAGCTTCGTAAGAAAACTTCTTTGCAGGATGTAAGGAAATACTTTTTCAGTGTAAGAGTAGTTGATAATTGGAATTCGCTAAGCGAGGAGGTAGTTAATGCTATCTCAATCCATAGTTTTAAGGACAGGTATGATAAGTATCACTAAGTATAAAATGGAACCGATCAGGAGACGGGAAGATACGAGCTTTGGGCTCTTTCCCGTAAACACAATTAGGTAATCCCAATTAGGTAATCACAATTATTTTTTCGTTTACGTACTGTATAAACCCTCCCTGCACTGCTAAAAATCACCCTTTACATTATAAATAACAGCAAGCAACGTAAATTTTTATGAAAGTGATAGATGAAATTACGGTGAATTAGGTGATGATGACGTGACATACATACTCATTTACAATTATTTTTTCGCTTACGTACTGTATAAACCCTCCCTGCACTGTTAAAAAAAACACCCTTTACATTATAAATAACAGAACGCAACGTAAATTTTTATGAAAGTGATAGATAAAATTACGGTGAATGAGGTGATGATGACGTGACATACATACTCATTTACAAATGAGAGAGATCTAGGAGTAAACATACTGGCAGATTTGTCTCCAGAAATACATATAAATGGCATAGTAAGGGCAGCATATGCATTCTTACCAAATGTAAGGGTAGCCTTCAGGCACTTAGACAAGGAAATGTTCAGAAATATTTATGTAACCTATGTGAGGCCAAAACTCAAATATGCAGCCCCCTTTTGGAATCCGCACTTGAAAATGCACATAGCTAAGCTTGAAAAAGTTCAAAGACATGCCACGAAACTGGTGCCAGAAATACGCAATCTCAGTTATGATGAGAGGCTGAGGGACTTAGACTTACCATCACTCGAAGCTAGAAGAGTGAGGGGGGATATGGTGACAGTCTTTAAATTCCTTCATGGTTATGATAGAGTGGATAGGGATCGATATTTTGATATGGCTGGCTCTAGAACTAGAGGTCATAGTTTGAAGCTTCGTAAGAAAACTTCTTTGCAGGATGTAAGGAAATACTTTTTCAGTGTAAGAGTAGTTGATAATTGGAATTCGCTAAGCGAGGAGGTAGTTAATGCTATCTCAATCCATAGTTTTAAGGACAGGGATGATAAGTATCACTAAGTATAAAATGGAACCGATCAGGGGACGGGAAGATACGAGCTTTGGGCTCTTTCCCGTAAACACAATTAGGTAATCACAATTATTTTTTCGTTTACGTACTGTATAAACCCTCCCTGCACTGCTAAAAATCACCCTTTACATTATAAATAACAGCAAGCAACGTAAATTTTTATGAAAGTGATAGATGAAATTACGGTGAATTAGGTGATGATGACGTGACATACATACTCATTTACAATTATTTTTTCGCTTACGTACTGTATAAACCCTCCCTGCACTGTTAAAAAAAACACCCTTTACATTATAAATAACAGAACGCAACGTAAATTTTTATGAAAGTGATAGATAAAATTACGGTGAATGAGGTGATGATGACGTGACATACATACTCATTTACAAATGAGAGAGATCTAGGAGTAAACATACTGGCAGATTTGTCTCCAGAAATACATATAAATGGCATAGTAAGGGCAGCATATGCATTCTTACCAAATGTAAGGGTAGCCTTCAGGCACATGGACAAGGAAATGTTCAGAAATATTTATGTAACCTATGTGAGGCCAAAACTCAAATATGCAGCCCCCTTTTGGAATCCGCACTTGAAAATGCACATAGCTAAGCTTGAAAAAGTTCAAAGACATGCCACGAAACTGGTGCCAGAAATACGCAATCTCAGTTATGATGAGAGGCTGAGGGACTTAGACATACCATCACTCGAAGCTAGAAGAGTGAGGGGGGATATGGTGACAGTCTTTAAATTCCTTCATGGTTATGATAGAGTGGATAGGGATCGATATTTTGATATGGCTGGCTCTAGAACTAGAGGTCATAGTTTGAAGCTTCGTAAGAAAACTTCTTTGCAGGATGTAAGGAAATACTTTTTCAGTGTAAGAGTAGTTGATAATTGGAATTCGCTAAGCGAGGAGGTAGTTAATGCTATCTCAATCCATAGTTTTAAGGACAGGGATGATAAGTATCACTAAGTATAAAATGGAACCGATCAGGGGACGGGAAGATACGAGCTTTGGGCTCTTTCCCGTAAACACAATTAGGTAATCACAATTATTTTTTCGTTTACGTACTGTATAAACCCTCCCTGCACTGCTAAAAATCACCCTTTACATTATAAATAACAGCAAGCAACGTAAATTTTTATGAAAGTGATAGATGAAATTACGGTGAATTAGGTGATGATGACGTGACATACATACTCATTTACAATTATTTTTTCGCTTACGTACTGTATAAACCCTCCCTGCACTGTTAAAAAAAAACACCCTTTACATTATAAATAACAGAACGCAACGTAAATTTTTATGAAAGTGATAGATAAAATTACGGTGAATGAGGTGATGATGATGTGACATACATACTCATTTACAAATGAGAGAGATCTAGGAGTAAACATACTGGCAGATTTGTCTCCAGAAATACATATAAATGGCATAGTAAGGGCAGCATATGCATTCTTACCAAATGTAAGGGTAGCCTTCAGGCACATGGACAAGGAAATGTTCAGAAATATTTATGTAACCTATGTGAGGCCAAAACTCAAATATGCAGCCCCCTTTTGGAATCCGCACTTGAAAATGCACATAGCTAAGCTTGAAAAAGTTCAAAGACATGCCACGAAACTGGTGCCAGAAATACGCAATCTCAGTTATGATGAGAGGCTGAGGGACTTAGACTTACCATCACTCGAAGCTAGAAGAGTGAGGGGGGATATGGTGACAGTCTTTAAATTCCTTCATGGTTATGATAGAGTGGATAGGGATCGATATTTTGATATGGCTGGCTCTAGAACTAGAGGTCATAGTTTGAAGCTTCGTAAGAAAACTTCTTTGCAGGATGTAAGGAAATACTTTTTCAGTGTAAGAGTAGTTGATAATTGGAATTCGCTAAGCGAGGAGGTAGTTAATGCTATCTCAATCCATAGTTTTAAGGACAGGTATGATAAGTATCACTAAGTATAAAATGGAACCGATCAGGGGACGGGAGGATACGAGCTTTGGGCTCTTTCCCGTAAACACAATTAGGTAATCACAATTATTTTTTCGTTTACGTACTGTATAAACCCTCCCTGCACTGCTAAAAATCACCCTTTACATTATAAATAACAGCAAGCAACGTAAATTTTTATGAAAGTGATAGATGAAATTACGGTGAATTAGGTGATGATGACGTGACATACATACTCATTTACAATTATTTTTTCGCTTACGTACTGTATAAACCCTCCCTGCACTGTTAAAAAAAACACCCTTTACATTATAAATAACAGAACGCAACGTAAATTTTTATGAAAGTGATAGATAAAATTACGGTGAATGAGGTGATGATGACGTGACATACATACTCATTTACAAATGAGAGAGATCTAGGAGTAAACATACTGGCAGATTTATCTCCAGAAATACATATAAATGGCATAGTAAGGGCAGCATATGCATTCTTACCAAATGTAAGGGTAGCCTTCAGGCACATGGACAAGGAAATGTTCAGAAATATTTATGTAACCTATGTGAGGCCAAAACTCAAATATGCAGCCCCCTTTTGGAATCCGCACTTGAAAATGCACATAGCTAAGCTTGAAAAAGTTCAAAGACATGCCACGAAACTGGTGCCAGAAATACGCAATCTCAGTTATGATGAGAGGCTGAGGGACTTAGACTTACCATCACTCGAAGCTAGAAGAGTGAGGGGGGATATGGTGACAGTCTTTAAATTCCTTCATGGTTATGATAGAGTGGATAGGGATCGATATTTTGATATGGCTGGCTCTAGAACTAGAGGTCATAGTTTGAAGCTTCGTAAGAAAACTTCTTTGCAGGATGTAAGGAAATACTTTTTCAGTGTAAGAGTAGTTGATAATTGGAATTCGCTAAGCGAGGAGGTAGTTAATGCTATCTCAATCCATAGTTTTAAGGACAGGGATGATAAGTATCACTAAGTATAAAATGGAACCGATCAGGGGACGGGAAGATACGAGCTTTGGGCTCTTTCCCGTAAACACAATTAGGTAATCACAATTATTTTTTCGTTTACGTACTGTATAAACCCTCCCTGCACTGCTAAAAATCACCCTTTACATTATAAATAACAGCAAGCAACGTAAATTTTTATGAAAGTGATAGATGAAATTACGGTGAATTAGGTGATGATGACGTGACATACATACTCATTTACAATTATTTTTTCGCTTACGTACTGTATAAACCCTCCCTGCACTGTTAAAAAAAACACCCTTTACATTATAAATAACAGAACGCAACGTAAATTTTTATGAAAGTGATAGATAAAATTACGGTGAATGAGGTGATGATGACGTGACATACATACTCATTTACAAATGAGAGAGATCTAGGAGTAAACATACTGGCAGATTTGTCTCCAGAAATACATATAAATGGCATAGTAAGGGCAGCATATGCATTCTTACCAAATGTAAGGGTAGCCTTCAGGCACATGGACAAGGAAATGTTCAGAAATATTTATGTAACCTATGTGAGGCCAAAACTCAAATATGCAGCCCCCTTTTGGAATCCGCACTTGAAAATGCACATAGCTAAGCTTGAAAAAGTTCAAAGACATGCCACGAAACTGGTGCCAGAAATACGCAATCTCAGTTATGATGAGAGGCTGAGGGACTTAGACTTACCATCACTCGAAGCTAGAAGAGTGAGGGGGGATATGGTGACAGTCTTTAAATTCCTTCATGGTTATGATAGAGTGGATAGGGATCGATATTTTGATATGGCTGGCTCTAGAACTAGAGGTCATAGTTTGAAGCTTCGTAAGAAAACTTCTTTGCAGGATGTAAGGAAATACTTTTTCAGTGTAAGAGTAGTTGATAATTGGAATTCGCTAAGCGAGGAGGTAGTTAATGCTATCTCAATCCATAGTTTTAAGGACAGGGATGATAAGTATCACTAAGTATAAAATGGAACCGATCAGGGGACGGGAAGATACGAGCTTTGGGCTCTTTCCCGTAAACACAATTAGGTAATCACAATTATTTTTTCGTTTACGTACTGTATAAACCCTCCCTGCACTGCTAAAAATCACCCTTTACATTATAAATAACAGCAAGCAACGTAAATTTTTATGAAAGTGATAGATAAAATTACGGTGAATTAGGTGATGATGACGTGACATACATACTCATTTACAATTATTTTTTCGCTTACGTACTGTATAAACCCTCCCTGCACTGTTAAAAAAAACACCCTTTACATTATAAATAACAGAACGCAACGTAAATTTTTATGAAAGTGATAGATAAAATTACGGTGAATGAGGTGATGATGACGTGACATACATACTCATTTACAAATGAGAGAGATCTAGGAGTAAACATACTGGCAGATTTGTCTCCAGAAATACATATAAATGGCATAGTAAGGGCAGCATATGCATTCTTACCAAATGTAAGGGTAGCCTTCAGGCACATGGACAAGGAAATGTTCAGAAATATTTATGTAACCTATGTGAGGCCAAAACTCAAATATGCAGCCCCCTTTTGGAATCCGCACTTGAAAATGCACATAGCTAAGCTTGAAAAAGTTCAAAGACATGCCACGAAACTGGTGCCAGAAATACGCAATCTCAGTTATGACGAGAGGCTGAGGGACTTAGACTTACCATCACTCGAAGCTAGAAGAGTGAGGGGGGATATGGTGACAGTCTTTAAATTCCTTCATGGTTATGATAGAGTGGATAGGGATCGATATTTTGATATGGCTGGCTCTAGAACTAGAGGTCATAGTTTGAAGCTTCGTAAGAAAACTTCTTTGCAGGATGTAAGGAAATACTTTTTCAGTGTAAGAGTAGTTGATAATTGGAATTCGCTAAGCGAGGAGGTAGTTAATGCTATCTCAATCTATAGTTTTAAGGACAGGTATGATAAGTATCACTAAGTATAAAATGGAACCGATCAGGGGACGGGAAGATACGAGCTTTGGGCTCTTTCCCGTAAACACAATTAGGTAATCACAATTATTTGTTCTTTTACGTACTGTATAAACCCTCCCTGCACTGCTAAAAATCACCCTTTACATTATAAATAACAGCAAGCAACGTAAATTTTTATGAAAGTGATAGATGAAATTACGGTGAATTAGGTGATGATGACGTGACATACATACTCATTTACAATTATTTTTTCGCTTACGTACTGTATAAACCCTCCCTGCACTGTTAAAAAAAACACCCTTTACATTATAAATAACAGAACGCAACATAAATTTTTATGAAAGTGATAGATAAAATTACGGTGAATGAGGTGATGATGACGTGACATACATACTCATTTACAAATGAGAGAGATCTAGGAGTAAACATACTGGCAGATTTGTCTCCAGAAATACATATAAATGGCATAGTAAGGGCAGCATATGCATTCTTATCAAATGTAAGGGTAGCCTTCAGGCACATGGACAAGGAAATGTTCAGAAATATTTATGTAACCTATGTGAGGCCAAAACTCAAATATGCAGCCCCTTTTGGAATCCGCACTTGAAAATGCGCATAGCTAAGCTTGAAAAAGTTCAAAGACATGCCACGAAACTGGTGCCAGAAATACGCAATCTCAGTTATGATGAGAGGCTGAGGGACTTAGACTTACCATCACTCGAAGCTAGAAGAGTGAGGGGGGATATGGTGACAGTCTTTAAATTCCTTCATGGTTATGATAGAGTGGATAGGGATCGATATTTTGATATGGCTGGCTCTAGAACTAGAGGTCATAGTTTGAAGCTTCGTAAGAAAACTTCTTTGCAGGATGTAAGGAAATACTTTTTCAGTGTAAGAGTAGTTGATAATTGGAATTCGCTAAGCGAGGAGGTAGTTAATGCTATCTCAATCTATAGTTTTAAGGACAGGTATGATAAGTATCACTAAGTATAAAATGGAACCGATCAGGGGACGGGAAGATACGAGCTTTGGGCTCTTTCCCGTAAACACAATTAGGTAATCACAATTATTTTTTCGCTTACGTACTGTATAAACCCTCCCTGAACTGCTAAAAAAAACACCCTTTAAATTATAAATAACAGCAAGCAACGTAAATTTTTATGAAAGTGATAGATAAAATTATGGTGAATGAGGTGATGATGACATGACATGCATACTCATTTACAATTATATTTTCGTTTACGTACTGTATAAACCCTCCCTGCACTGTTAAAAAAACCCTTTACATTATAAATAACAGCACGCAACATAAATTTTTATGAAAGTGATAGATAAAATACGATGAATGAGGTGATGATGATGTGACACACATGCTCATTTACAATTATTTTTTCGTTTACAAACTGTATAAACCCTCCCTGCACTGTTAAAAAAACACCCTCTACATTATAAATAACAGCAAGCAACGTAAATTTACATTTCCAATAAAAAAAATTAAAATACTGAAAATGTTTTTTTTTCAATATTTTAATATACCCATAAAATAAAATAATAATTTATCCAAAAAAAACCACGATAGAGTGAGA
>JAXCGZ010009900.1:0-12500 GCA_037179515.1 Halocaridina rubra
AGAGAGAGAGAGAGAGAGAGAGAGAGAGAGAGAGCGAGAGAGAGAGATAGAGAGAGTTTGAAATGAGTAATAGTACGAGTTTTCATTCCTATCCTTTTAAATAGTTTAATTTTTTGCATGAAAGTTATTGAGCAATTATCTTTATTCATGTTATAGAGGAATAAATAGATAGATTATAAACAAAGTACATATATGAAAATAAATGTCATTATTCTCTCTCTCTTTTTTTTCTCTCTCTATCTATCTATCAATCTATTTATATCTATCTATCTATCTATCTATCTATCTATCTATCTATCTATCTATCTATCTATCTATCTATCTATCTATCTATCTATCTATCTATCTATCTATCTATCTATCTATCTATCCATCTATCTATCAATCTATCTATCTATCTATCTATCTATCTATCTATCTATCTATCTATCTATCTATCTATCTATCTATCTATCTATCTATCTATCTATCTATCTATCTATCTATCTATCTCCCGCAATTTAATGAAAATTTTCTCCTAAACTTAATGAGGATTGTAAAGGAAAAATTTCAAAATTATTTATACCCACTACATAAAAAGTGAAATGCAGATATATTTATATTGTTTTCACTTTTTTTCAGCTGACAGCAAAAAAAAAAAAAAAAAAGCCTTTTTAACTGGTAATAAAATGAGTGGGTAATACTTGGAAGTTTGTTTTTACTGCTGATAGTTTAAGAAAGAAAGCTAATAATTATTATATTGTCTGTAAATGTTGCTTTAGAAGGTGATGATTTTAATAACCTTAAAATGTTCTGTTTTTCATCACCTTAAGTCTTAGTACTAGTATTTAAAGTGTGTTTTTTCATTCATTTATTTTAGTTCAAACATGGTGATAAAGTGAAGGTATGCATTATTTTCATTTCAGATGAGAGTCATTGCATAGTGACTGAAGACTAGATTTCTAATTTTCAGCGTATTATCACAGCCTGCTACTAATTCTCTTAGGATAAAAGTGAATGGCCTTATGAAAATGAAACTCGGAATAAATATCCATTTCAAAGCACAAAAGAATGTTTTGAATTACTCTGTGAAAACAGTATTCAACAATATTTCCCTCGTATGAAAGTGTAGGGAATATAAAGAAAAAAAAAAACAAATAAAAAATTAATACAAGCTGTTCATTTTCATGCTTCTATATTTCTTTTACGATGCTCAGCTTCAACTCATAGAATTTTCAGCTGTCATAATCCAATCATCCATGAATTCAGTAGTCTTTTACTGCATTCCTTGGATTTTTCAACCCATGAGAACTGGATCTAGAATCCTATTCTTCCTAAGCCTAAGAACTTTAGGGATTTTACAGATTGTTATAGGGATTTTGATAAGTATCCCATAATTGATATTTACTGTTAGCTCCGTTGAATCAGTATTCATATATTTCCCTCACTACATAATATAGATAGTTTTATATTACTTTCGCTTTTTTTTCGGCAGACATAAAAAAAATATGAATGAGCTCTATGCCATGTGCTTCAGACGCAAACAAGTATAAGAAACCATCCTACCAGTAGGCATTATGCCAAAAAATAAATAAATAAATAAATAAATAAAATAAAAAAAATTATAGCTTGACGAAAAAGAACAATAATCACTTTCTTTGTTTAGTACTCTGCCTATCATTATGATAATTATAATTAGAAATGTTGCTTTATGCTAGCTGTCTCTATCACGCCATGCCAATGTTCTTGGTAGCCTTTCTCTGGCCCAGTTTTTCCTTATGAGAAAATTTAAGGAATAAATTCGTTTCGTTTTCAGAAAACTGCAATTGCAACTATTCAATTTAAAATATTGTTTAATGATATTGGCCGTTCAGTTAAAACAACGACCAAATATATCTTAGGTTCAAGACATACATACATACATACATATACCTTGGCTGTTTCCCCCTTAAATTGGGGGGTAGCCGACATCAAAAAAGGAAAACAGTTTGGGGAGAAGTTATTCTCCCCTCTACTCCCCTTCTTCTTTGACGTCTCACAGGAGGTTGGTACAAGGGGGGGATTCCCAGTCCCCCGCCCCGTCCACTTTTAGTCGCCTTTTACGACACGCAGGGAATACGGTGAGGCTATTCTTTGATATTGTGCCCGCCCCACAGGGCACATAATAATAATAATAATAACAACAACAACAACAACAACAACAACAATAACAACAACAACAAAACCAATAACAACAACAACAACAACAACAACAACAACAATAATGATGAAAAATAAGTTATGCCTGATTTGAGTGTTGCATGTCATTGTTCTGAGAGTTAAATATCCTCATATGACACTTTCACCTATTCTCTTGTGTGATACTTTAGCTCTCGTTTTGCCTTCAACGAAAAATGATTTCTTGTCTCTTGATCAGAGCTACTACTACTACTACTACTACTACTACTACTACTACTACTACTACTACTACTACTACTACTACTACTACTACTACTAGCCCCTTACCAAAAGCTCCTCACAATATAAACAAGAAATTATGTTACTAATCTATATTGCAGTGAAAAAAGTTTAATGAAGAGACTATATATCATTTGGGCCTAGCAAAACGCCCTTTTCTGATGCAAGTGAGTGACAAGCAGTTTTATCCAAGTATCTTTGCCCATAAATTTACAACTTGGTGGAAGACAAGGAAACTAAATTCTTTGCTAGAATTAAATACCATTCTCTGCAAAATAAAGCCCTCACATCTAGTTGACATGCATATCTCTATGGCCAACCGGCTACCTTATTAGCACCCTGGCCTTTAGTCCAATTCTCCCTATTAAGATAAATTAATTGAATGGGTTCGTTCTTTCTCACAAAACTGCAATTATAACAGTGAAATATCACTGCAGGTTTAATAGAATTGGTCTTCCGAGAAGACTTTTGACTTAAATAAAGCTTGTTACTCGTCTTAAGCCCAGGTTTAAATTACAAGGATAAAGATTATGCAATGAAATAAATTCTCCACTCACGCATACCTTCCGTGACGGTTGTCGTTGTTCATATATTCTTCAGTAATATTTTGTTGTTTATGAATATGCAAGTGACTGCAAATGACTGCCTGTCATTTTATCCTAATTTTACTAGTGCTACGACTACTTTTACTGCTACTGCTACTACTACTACTGCTACTGCTACTACTACTACTGCTACTACAACCACTGCTACTACTACAACTTCAAATAGCTTTAAGGGACGTCCTCATCGTTTTATCTAGAATAGCTTGTCGGTATGGCTAATTGTTTTCCAAGATTCTATGACTGCGCAACAGAGTGGACAAACTATTATGCACATAATCTCCTTAGTTTTAATGTAATCTGGCTTCAAAGACTATGGAAGCAAAATAGTGCTTACTTTATCAAGAATGAAAAAAATTCGTAATCGCAACCATGCCCTAAAGAATTACTTTTTATGTATTTTTTCTTCTATGACCTTCATAAGTAATGAATTGATGATTGCGGCATGAAGTCCAATCATCCCCGATATCATAAATTCTCAGGGAGTGAATAATCATTGTGTGATATGAGAAGTTGTTGACTCTTTTTGTGAACAGTCCAAGTTCTTGATAGTAAAGGCTTGACAAAAATATGTAATAAATTCTGTCATTATAGAAAGCTTTCTTACCACTTTTTCACAACTCTCTGGCTGTTATATAAATTAGTTACTCGTTAGATTTGATACCTGGCTTCTGAAACAGTACTTCTTTGATAAGTGGGTAAAAGGATAGGCTTATATGCTACATCTTGTAGAATTGCTTCAGTACCTTAGTAGATATATTAAAGACTTCAGTATCTAGCATATGAATCCTACCCTACTGTAGCATAATTTTCAGCAAAAGTGTCTCCTCACATGCACTTGTTGGGTAGACCCTGAGTTGACCATCCATATTTTAGACAATACTTAAAACTGATTGCTGATTTTTTCTAATACAGGTGAGTAAGTGTGTTGTGGAATGGATGGAAAGTATCATCTCAAATAAAAGTGACTATAATGAGACTGGGATGCGAGTTTTAGGCATTTGTGAGTGCATATAACCCTGGCCGTGAAAGAGGTGAGGAAGAAAGTGAAAAGTTTGGAATGAAATTGAACATGTGTGTGGAAGACTTGGGAACGAATGTGAATGTTGTGTTGATGAGAGATTTGAATGCTAGAGTAGAGAATGAGCCAGTGAAATGGTGTATTTGGAAAGTATGGAGTACTTACTAAGATTGATAGTGGAGAGAGAATGATAGAAATGGATTTGGAGAGAGAAAGATATATATATATATATATATATATATATATATATATATATATATATATATATATATATATATATATATATATATATATAGAGAGAGAGAGAGAGAGAGAGAGAGAGAGAGAGAGAGAGAGAGATATTGATTGCCACTACTGTTTAAAAAGAAGGATGTGCATAAGTATACATGGGCCAGAGTAGATAATGGTTGAGTAGCTAACAGAACAATAATGGATTCTGTAGTGTTGGACAGGAGGGTGATTGCAAGAGTATTGGATGTGAA
This sequence comes from Halocaridina rubra, assembly GCA_037179515.1. Lineage (NCBI taxonomy): Eukaryota > Metazoa > Arthropoda > Malacostraca > Decapoda > Atyidae > Halocaridina > Halocaridina rubra. The sequence goes on from JAXCGZ010009900.1 coordinate 4,542, forward strand.
TGTACTGAGAGGAGGTAGTGGCGGAATATCTGATCATCATTTAGTGGAAAGTAAAAGTTTAATGTTTAAAGTTTGCGGTTTTAGCCCTTCTATCAGAGGCATCTCCCCTGCTCTGGCGGGCATCAGCCGGTGCAAGCCCCAACCCCCCACTGTGGTGTCCAACCACAGCGGTAACCTTCCCAGTAAACAGCTTAAACTTTCGGTCCTGAACGGGAACCGATCTGTCCACCTCGCGAATGCGAGGCCAGCGCATTACCACTGTACTAGCCAGAAGGCTTGAGAATGGGAGAAAAGTGGAGAAAGCGGAGATGCGAGAGAGGAAGAGAGGTGCTAAAAGTGAGTGAGCTGAATAAGAAAGAGAAAGATTGTGAATGTAAATTTAGTCTGAGGTATGTGTGGAATGTAGTGAAAGAGAAAGTGGAGGAAGAAGAAGAGAGGTGTTTCAAAGAGAAAGATATGAAGTGTGCAGAGGCAGTGTGAGGAATGAGACTAACAGGTGAAAAAAAAATAAAGGTAGCTAATAGTAGAGTGAGGAGGTAAGCACATTAATGGCTGAAAGAGAAGCAGGCATTTGAGGTATGGTTGCAGATGGGTAATGCAGAGGAATATGAAAGGCACAGTGCAAAGAGAAAATAGCAAAGAGATGCTTGTTTGAGAATTTGAAAGAAATAAAAACTGTTTTGGAGGGAAGTGAAAAGAGTGCAAAAACGTGATCCTCGTAGGGAGGAGAGACTGAAAGGAGCTAGTAGATGAAATAAAGGTGAGAGAGAAGCAGGCTGAGTATTTTAAGGAACTGCTAAAAGAGGAAGATGACAGAGAAATAGAGATTGTGACTTTGGGATATAAATGGCAAATGCCAATGTTAGGTGATGAGAACGATAGAGAAATAACAAGAGAGGAGGTATATTTGACAATGAGAGCAATGAAAACAGGTAAAGCACCAAGGATAGTTGGTGTCATGTAGAATGCATACCAAAAGCTGGGGAGGCATTAATTGAATAGATGGGTAGGTTCTTAAATGTATGTTTCCGTAAAAGGGAAGATCCTAGTTGATTGGAGGACTGCATGTGTAGTTCCACTTTGTAAAGGGAAAGGAGTTTAGTATGAGTGTAGTAATTTTAGAGGAATTAGTTTGTTGAGTGTAGTTTTTAAGGTATATGGAAGTGTGTTATTCAAGAGATTTAGGAAAGTACTGAGAGACTGATTGAGGAAGAACAGTGTGGATTCAGGAGAGGAAAAGGATATGTGGATTAGATGTATGTGGTTAGACAGGTGTGTGAGAAATTCTTAGAGAAAGGAAGGGACACTTTTTGGGCTTTTATGGACTTAGAGAATATATAATAATAATAATAATATAATAATAATAATAATAATACTTTATTTCCATTTCAATACAATGGGTATTCGTCAGCCAGGGTAAGCCCCAACCCCCCACTGTGGTGTCCACCCACAGCAGTTCCTGCCAGTAAACAGCTTAAACTCTCGGTCTTGGACGGGAACCGATCTTTCGACCTCATGAATGCGAAGCCAGCGCGTTACCACTGTACTAGCCAGCAGGCTGAGAAAGCGTATGACAGGGTAGATAAAGAGGGGTTGTGGAGAATGTTATGACTGTATGGAATAAATGGAAGTTTCTTGGTCACAGTGAAGAGTTTTTACATAAATAGTTGAGCATGTGTGAAAGTTGGGAATGGTATGAGTGATTGGTTTGACATGAATGCTGGGTTACATCAAGGCTGTGTAATGTCACCATGGTTGTGTAATATGCATATGAATGGAATGGTAAGGGAAGTAAATGAGAGCGTATTAGACAGGCTGTGAATTAGTGGGTGAGTATGGAAGGTTGAGGATAGTGAATCGAATTGCTATTTGTGGAAGTCACAGCACTGATGGCTGATACTGAGAATGAATTAAACCATTTGGTGACTGAGTTTGTAAGGGTGTGTGAAAGAAAAAAATTGCCGGTGAATATTGGTAAAAGTAAAGACATAAGATGCACGAGGAGTGTTAATTTTGGTAGATTGAATGTATGAGTGAATGGGGAGTAGCTTGAAGTAGTTGAGAGTTTTAAGTATCTAGGGTTGCACATATCAAGGAATGAACAAGTGGATGCAGAGGTAAGTCACAGAGTGAAAGATGCGAGTAAATGTCTGGTTGAGTTGAGAAGTGTGATGAAATATAGGTATTTCAGAATGAATGCAAAGAGAAGGATATATGATGGTGTCATTGTGACAACAGCATTGTATGGAGCAAAGGCTTGGAATGCAAGAAAGGATGAAAAGAACAAGTTGAATGTATTGGAGATGAGGTGTTTGAAAAGTATGATTAGTGTATGTAGACTAGATAGAGTAAAAATGAGGAGGCAAAGCTGAAAAAGTATGTTGAAAGAAAGTTGTCTGATACATTATATCAGATAGTATTGAGTTGGTTTGAACATGTGGAGAGGATGACTGATGTATGGATAGCGAAGAGAGTGTGAAGCGTGCAAGGGGAATGGGGCCATGTATATGTATGAATGTACTAATATTTCATATTAAGATCAATTGTCGTATGGCATTTCATAGATGCCTATAGCCGCTAGAGGGCAGAGAGCGCACTCAGATACCCGCCGCCACCAGGAAGGCATACAGAGCTCGTGTGAGTTTTAATCTGAAGTCAGAACTTGCCGGGGGCAGAAGTTATGTCCATAGTTAGCAACCTCCCCCTAAGGGGGCGGGAATAGTGAGTGACAGGATCTATAGAAATGGGAGCTTTGAGGTGGAAAATAAGTGCATACTCTAATAAATACCTCGCTACCAAATCTAAAATAATATATTAAGAAGACCAGGTGAGAATAATTATCGTAGAGAGAGAAGTACTCTACGATATATTAAGAAGCCTAGGTGAGAATAATTATCGTAGAGAAAGAAGTACTCTACGACACAATAATAAACAACGACAACAAATACTACTACTACTACTACTACTACTACTACTACTACTACTACTACTACTACTACTACTACTACTACTACTACTACTACTACTACTGTTGAATAATAATAATAATAATAATAATAATAATAATAATAATAATAATAATAATAATAATAATAATAATAATAATATCATTACATATGAAGAGAATATACTTAATACTGTGATTCCTGTAATCACGAAGATATTATGTATGATTATGTCCTTGACATTTCATATTTCCAAAGTCCTTATTTTTACAGATTCCTCATGTTTATGTATTTCACGTATCTTAGTTCTTCATAGTTTTATTACTATGCTTTATATTCAAAAGTCATTTAAAGCTGTTAATCTCAAGAGCTGTAATTACCTGATTCACCGCAACATTTAGCATGCTTAAAGTAGCTGCAGGTATGTTCAATTTTCTCAAAGAACCTTTGTTAATCAGATTGAAATGTCCGCTGACCACATACATGTAACAAAGACCTACCAGTAGATAATAATGAAACTTTGATTGTAGCTTCGTATTGCATTGGTGAGACAATGCATTTCTATGCCTCTTTCCCGAAATGTATCGTCATTCCCGTTTATGCTTACATGTTTTCACTTAAAACATCTGAGACTTTATAATAGCTACTTAATTTTGTCACTGAATGCCAAGAATTGGGGGCTGTGTTAATAGATACGAAAAGGCAACAAAGAGTGCCATAAGCACAGACGACTAGGATGGATGAAACTGATATTGGATTCTTTCCTTTAATGCAGACATAATCATATAGATTTAAAAAGGGATCCCATTTAAATAATCCCATTGAATAACTGCAAGTCTCTGTCTCATTTATAAATGGAATAAAGTCATACATTTATCTGTGTACGTACGTGTGTGCTTGCATGAGGATGCATTACTGTGGTTAACTAAGTTTATTGCTTGAGGCCACTTCCTATATCCAGTGATCTATTAACTTAACCTGTTTAGGTGGCAGCATCTTGCAAATGACATATTTAGTTAATTACATTCGTATTTTACGTCAGCGTATTTGAGACATAATGACTCAATATAACTTCATGTTGCAACTTTCGCCTGGAAACATTCATCATTCAGGATACTAGATTTAAAGGCTAACTTTTAGGCTTACTGTACAGCAATGTCTTATGAATAATTGGCAAAATGTGAGACTTGAGGTTAAATGCTTAGAAAACAAAATATAATATTAAGCACGTCTAGAACTCTTGATCTTCTACATGTCAGTCTCTTTTGATAATGTCCCCTGGACAGTATGCATATCCTTAAAGATTCTGGGAAACTATTGATAATTTGTTGATTATCGAACAAGATATTCGTTACATTTATATAGTTGCACAGAAAATGGTGTTTTGAGGAATTTTTAAGATTTATATTGACAAATTTCTCATGATGAATTATTTTGACTCTTTTATACTCCCTAGTCTGGAGTCTTGCTCCCCAGTTTGATCAAAGGCTATAGAATCATAAATTCCTGAATTAAGCACTTGATGGCAGATGCTCCAGATAGATACATAGATATATTAGTAGACGGAGATAATAAGAGGGAGAAAGAGACTTATGTGGAAGCAATTGCACTATGATCCCAAGTGCGACTAAATGCAAGCATATGACTCTCCTCAAGAGGTTCCCCATAAGAAATTAGTGTTCATTCAAAAAGTACGTACATACATATACATACAATGGCCTCATTGCCTCTTGAAAGGAGGGTTACTCAGTAAAAGTATACATATTCACCAGAACCACACATGCCTTGATCACTCTCAGCATAGTAAATTCATAAAATGACACGAAGCAACAAGCTTGGAATATTTTACATATTGGTAGTGATCTTTTTTATAACATGGCAAGGTGACTCGTTTGAAAATGAGTATGGAAGATTCAGACTAACTGGCCTTTGTAGAATTAATATACGTGACAATGACTTACCCAAAAAAGCATATAACCTTTGCAGGTTATCTTATAAAATGCAGAGAAAAGGCATCTGAAGATGAATAGAAAATTTGCAGATGAGTAACCCGTACCCTGTTTTCCTGTTACATACCACTCGCGCTTGCACCAGAGGATGATAATTGCTCCATATTCAGCCCCCCATGATTTTCCCTTTTCCTTTTAGACATGCTCTGCCTGTATCCTCCTCCTGGATCAACCGAAATTCATGTCAGCAATGTCGAGAATAAAGGACGGCAATTTATCTTGGAAGAACAAAGGTGTAACAACAAAGTGAACTTGATAGGAAGACGTTTATCAAAGGAACAAGAAAGAATGTGTATGTGTGTGTGTGTGTGTGTGTGTGTGTGTGTGTGTGTGTGTGTGTGTGTGTGTGAGAGAGAGAGAGAGAGAGAGAGAGAGAGAGAGAGAGAGAGAGAGAGAGAGAGAGAGAGAGAGAGAGAGAGAGAGAGAGAGAGAGAGAGAGAGAGTTGGATTGAGCGATATTCACTTCAAAATTTCTTGTGTTTTGCTTTCATTTCTCTCTTGGAAAATATATAAATGCTGATAGCTATGTTGAAGACTTTGGAAAGACACTGAATTTTTTTTAGCTAAACGATTTCAAAGTCTTCTAAAATCTTCGTGTATATTATTTTAAATTTATGGGATTTGTGTGTGTGTGTTTTTTTGTATACATTATTCAGTTATATTTCACAAATCTGAATGTAATTACTTTATTTATTTATTCACTTATTTATGCAAATAAATTTTGAAGAAGACATTCTTTGCGGATGCGCAACAAAGTTTTCCCTTAAGTTTAGCTCTTGCTCTGAGACCTTAGATGTATGTGAATATATGAAACGTGTTAAAAGAAGGGTTAATGACAGCATAGATTGTTCATATTCTTAACTGGCATTTTTCCAATCTTGAATATTCGAGGGCTACAACTCAATACGTAAGTTAGTGATGGTTACAAAGGGTTTCACAATAATTTTTCGCAACCATGAATTATCGAGAAAAGGGATGACTGCTTTATTGTGATGTAAATTGCTTCCATTTGAAAACGCTTTTCAAACCTAAATATTATATATCTATTTACATTTGCAAGTGAAAATGTAGGCAAGCGACAAATGATTAAAAGTAAAACTAATGAAAAAACTTCTCTGTCCGTTGCTTCCAAGCGAGAATGGCAAGAAAAACAATGATCAGTGATGAGATAGGCTAGGAAAGCGTTTATTAACATTTTCCGACCTCAGCACCCCCTATAGTTGGGTCTAGGCAGTCCAACACCCTTTAACTCTGGCTACCATCTGGTTACTACAAGCATTAAGTTTTGTGAAGTGCAGTACTGCTTGATCATTTATTTTGTTCACTCTCCAAAACAGAACATTAAGGATGTCAGTACTATTTGCAATAGCAATAAAGTAAAACCGGAAAGTAAAAAAAAAAAAAAAAAAAAGACATGGACAAACTCAATCAATTATACAGAAAAGGTAACTAAACATACACTCGTCAATGCTATTTTTGCTGTTGCTTATGTGGGACTAGTTTCTCAAATCGAGGCTACGTGTTGGCCAGAACCACCCTCATATCAGGGAGCAGCCCATATTGATGGCGATTCCAGCAATGTTTTGATCAGGAGCATGGTGGAGAATACATTTCCTGAAAGGTAGGTGGTTGGGAATGGAATGATCATCTCCAGAACTGCCCTCTCCAATCCATGGTACACTACCAAGTGATCACACCAAAAACCAGACAATTGTTACGTAAATTTGTCTGATAACCTTGGTCCTCCTGCTGATCAATAAGCTCCTCCATCAGGTTGTTAGCATCGGTCATGTCTGCCAGAAAGGGCTGCTGAATCCATAGTCGGAATGTATGATCCTTGGAGTAGTACTTTGCCATGATGGTCTCAAGGTGATAGAGGTGAGCAACAATGTTTTCTACAAGCATGAGGCTAATTGTCTTAATCTCCAATTTCTCTTCAAGGATAGGAAAGCTTCCCACACTCCCTCCCTTGATTCGATGCTTGAAAAGTGAGAGCTTCCTCGCGAAGGCTTCTACATTCACTGTACAAACAATATTACTAGCAAACATGCCTTGCAATTGAGGTCATTTAAATGGCTGAACATATCTGCCGGATAGGAGAGAGAAAGGATGAACGTTTCTTCCTCGAATTTTTCAGGGAAGTTACTCTGATACTCTCGGAGAAATTGCAATCGCATCATTGAACTCTGCAATGTGGGACAGGATTGTCCTGTCGTGAGAATAGTTTAAGCCATAAAGTGAAATAGAAATAGACCATGTGGTGCAGGAGATCAAGTGTGTAATTGATACTCTCTCTTGTATTTTCTAGGCAGGATGGATGTTTATGGTGCGCAACAGCAAGATATATGGCTCGTTCCATAGGCCTCTAGCACCTAGGTGCCAAGTACTGATAGAGGTCAAAGTGGGCCTAAAGTTCAAGCTATTCCCACGACCACCAAACTTAAACTTCCACATGTACGTATGAACATGCCCCTGGAAAATACCCATACAGGCCCTCCTTGTTACCCAATAGGCCTGCTTGATTAGCATCACCCCAAAAGGGAGGGACTCCCTTTTGCTCTGAAAGCCTATTGGCTGGTCTGTTCAAGCCTGTGACGCTCTGCCATTTTTTTTCTTCTTTTTTTTAGGATGGGATAGGATAGGAGGGGAAAAAGGGGAGGGGATTAAGGATATAAGGGAACTGGTGGGAAAAGCACGAAAATTAAATAAAGTAAGAGAGAAAAAAGAGAGGGGCAGACCTTCGTGCTAAGTTTTGATCTGGAATTCAGATTCTTAGTGTGATACTCTCTGCCATCTTGGTCATACAAGAAAGTAAGAGTTGGTTGTACACAGAGAGCTCAGTTAGAATATTCCCCGGGGCACGAATAAGATTTTAGTTTTTGATACATAAGGGGAAAGGGGCATTGAGGTGTAAGATACGTGTAAACCTAAATAAACTTAGTTTAAATTTATTTTTCGCTTGTCTATTTTAACCTCGCACGTTACTAATTAAGTATAGCTATAGA
>JAXCGZ010009900.1:17500-22500 GCA_037179515.1 Halocaridina rubra
TCACTATCAAAGGGCCAACACTCTGGAATAATATTCCAGAGCATCTTAAAAATGCATCCTCTTTCACAGCTTTCAAAGGCAAACTATACAGTTTTCTTTTGGACAAATAGTTGCTGCTCATTAAGAAATAATTATTCTCATTGTAAGGAAACAAATATGGAAATGATGCCGAAAATAACGATCCTGTATCTAGTGGCATACTTACTACTTTATTATTAACATTATTGTAACATTTTTATTACAGCATTATTATTTTCTATGAAAGCTACATTTAATTTAACTAAATGTCTAACCCTCTTATTTGTTAGTTTAATTACATGTCTACTTATAAGTTACTATTAATGTTGAATAACCATTGTACAAAATGGAAATAAATGTTCTTGTTTTGTTTGTTTGTTTGTTCTAATCTTGGAGCTTTAGAGGGCCTAAAGATTAACTTTTAATACATAATGATTCACTTGTAAGAGTTTTGACGCTGGTGGTTAAGTTTATCCTATTACCTTTCGCGTTAAGGTTGTATTAAAAAACACTCTGAAGGTGTAAGAAAAAACTTATGATATAAAAAGAAACTCGTATTTTAACATTTATTTAAAGGTGACTATGACGAAGAAGACTCTATTGATATTGACTTTACAGTGAAATTGGAGAGGAACACAAAGATCATTTTTGACAAAGAGTTGAAGGAGGGTAAAATGTACCACAATGTGTAGGTGATGGGTGATGATGACAGTGCTAATGTATAAGTAACGATATACCATGAATCTTGATACTTCATTGTGTTGTAGGGTTTCCTAAAATAATGTTTTTATTTTAGATGGAATGGAAAACGAAGAATAAGAGTGAGACAAAATGATCACTCAAGATATGACCTCTTCGTTTTAAAGTTAAAGTTTGCCGGTGTTACAGTCCCGGTATCCATCTGGGATGCTCCTCAGAACGTCAGCCGAGGCAAGCCCCAACCCCCCCACAGTGATGCCCATCCACAGCAAGTAACCTTCCCAGTAAACAGCTTAAACGTTCGGTCCTGAGCGGGAACCGATCTATTGACCTCGAGAATGCGAGGCCAGCGCGTTACCATTGTACTAGCCAGAAGGCTAACTACTCCAGCAGCTAACTCCTTCTAGTTTATCTTGTATGTAAATGATGTTTTATTTTATTTTCCTTCAATTTCTTTGCTTCAGATTAAAGATGTGCTTTTCTATCGAATATTTTCGTATCTACAAGTTATCTCTTGAGATTTCTGTTCTCATTTAATAATAATAATAATAATAATAATAATAATAATAATAATAATAATAATAATAATAATAATAATAAAATAATAATAATAATAATAATAATAATAATAATAATAATAATAATAATAATAATAATAATGATAATAATAATAATAACAATAATAATAATAATAATAATAATAATAATAATAATAATAATAATAATAATAATAATAATAATAATATTAATAATACTTGTTGTTGTTGGTGGTGTTTAGATAGGTGATTCTTACACTTTGCACTTCTATGATTTAGCAGAATAGCCACAACTACGTGAGATTCCCCCCCCCCCAAGAAAAAGAGGGGTTACGTTTAATAACAATCGCTTCTCTTTTCACATCATCTCTTGGTTATTGTTAATTCCTCTATTCTATTAACAATTTTCTGTTTCCTCATTCTCCCTTCAGGGAACACGTGACTATTCTATCTTGTTCCCAGCAAATTTCATTGAGTACATAAAATATTCACTGTGAAATGCACGTGTATTTTAATATGACTAGAATCTAGAACTATCGGACTTTACTCGGTACAGTCTTAAGGAGTGTATTTACAAAATATTATAACATATGACTAAGGAGAGTGAAGTCAGGGAGCGGCTGGCCGCAGGTGAATGCGTGCTGTTTCATCCTGTCCCCTAGCTCAGTGATTGGTCCACCGATAAAGCACATTTCAGTTGTAAATATATATAGAAAGAAAAAGATCAAATAGTGGGTAAAAGTCCAGTATAACTCCAGCACCTTAATTCCACCCTCCTCAATAAGGTAAAGTTACTTCGCTTTGGCATATTTTTATTAAACTAAGCTAACCTAACTAAACCTAACCTATCCTAAGTTTAGGTTAGGTTAGGTTTTAGGTTAGGTTAGTTTAGGTTAGTACCAAATAGTGTAATTTTTGTTTGAAACATACACAAGGAAGTGGGAGCGGGAGAGTAGTGGGGTAGGCGGAGCTTTAACGGCGGACCAATCACTGAGCTAGGGGACAGGATGAAACAGCACGCATTCACCTGCGGCCAGCCGCTCCCGTGAAGTCACCGTCAGGTCACCACATCCAGAGGTCTTAGAGGAGCATATGTTCTCACCTCGGATTAACGGAAACATGACGGGAGGAATCAAGAAGTCAACAACGCATATTAGGCCTTGATTCAACACCAAATCACCCTAGTTTAGTTGTTATATTCTGTGAATGCGCTTAGTAAAGAGCGAAAGTCTTGGCTGTATTCAATATCAAAATAGATACACATTCATGAGTGTGGTCTTACGCTTCCATTATTATTATTATTATTATTATTATTATTATTATTATTATTATTATTATTATTATTGTTATTATTATTATTATTATTATTATTATTATTATTATTATTATTATTATTATTATTATTATTATTATTATTATTATTATCATCATCATTATTATTATTATTATTATGATTATTATTATTATTATTATTATTATTATTATTATTATTATTATTATTATTATTATTATTATTATTATTATTATTATTATTATTATTATCATAGTTAGTTCTGAAGTGTGCAAATGCTGTAAGCAATACTCATTATTCTTTTATTACCAACAAAGCGGAATAATATGTGTTTAATATTTGTTTTTCTATTTGGACTTTTATAACGTTTTTTATGTCAATTTTAATATCCCGCCCTAAATATAATTTTTCATTTCAACCCATCCACATACACTTAACCAACCTCTGAGGGCAAGAAAACGACATTATTATTATCTGGTTTCTTGGAATTTCTACATTCATATGATACAGAAAGACAAGTTTCCATCATTTACTTTGCTTTTCTAACCAAGTGTCAATATATCCTCAAGGATACTCTATATCCTCTCTCTCACCATTCTCACCAAGTGTCAATATATCCTCAAGGATACTCTATATTCTCTCTCTCACCAAAGTTCATAACGTATAACATCCATTTGAGCGGGTGAAAGTGATTCTGAGAAGTCTTTAGGCAACGTGTACTATCTCACTGATCATTATGTGATATACTATGCTTTCCACTTTGGGTTTGGAGACGCCAAATTTCTGTCCTTGCTTTCATGCGATTAGCGTTGTCTTTCATAGGTGGCTATATATACATATATATATATATATATATATATATATATATATATATATATATATATATATATATATATATATATATATATATATATATATATATATAGTGGAATGGTTTGTGAGAGTGTTTAATATATGCTTTATGTTGTCAATGGTGCCAGTGGAATGAGTGATTGCTTGTATAGTGCCCCTATACAAAGGTAAGGGAAATGTCTGTGAATGCAGTAATTTTGGGGGTATAAGTTTGTTGAGTGTGGTAGGAAAAGTGTATGGTAGGATACTGATTAACAGGATTAGGCATAAGACAGAAAATGTGATCGCGGAAGTGCAGAGTGGTTTTAGGAGAGGTAGAGGTTGCATAGATCAGATTTTTATAGTTAGGCAGTTATGTGAGAAATATTTAGCAAAGGGTAAGGATGTGTATTTTGCATTTTTGGATCTTGAGAAAGCGTATGATAGAGTTGATAGAGAGGCAATGTGGAATGCTTTGAGGTTATATGGAATTGATGGTAAACTGTTGCATGCAGTGAAGAGTGTGTATGAGGGCTGTAGAGCTTGTGTTAGGGTAGGGAATGAAGTGAGTTTGGGACTGAGACGACAGGGATGTGTGATGTCACCATGGCTGTTCAATTTGTATATTGATGGAGTCGTAAGAGAGGTGAATAAGCGAGTGCGTGGTCGAGGTTTGAGAATGATAGATGGGAATGATAACGAGTGGGAGCTGAATCAGTTGCTGTTTGCAGATGATACTGTGGTGGTGGCAGATTCAGAGGAGAAGCTGTGTCAGTTAGTGTTAGAATTTGGAATGGTGTGTGAGAGAAGGAAGTTGCGAGTGAATGTGGGAAAGAGTAAGGTTATGAGGTGTACAAGAAATGAGGATGGTGCTGGATTGAATGTTATGTTGACTGGAGAGATACTTGAGGAAGTTGATCAGTTTTAGTATTTAGGCTCGGTTATAGCTGCAAATGGTGGAGTGGAAGCAGATGTGTATGTCACAGAGTGAATGAAGGATGTAAAGTGTTGGGTGCGTTGAAAAAAGTGATGAAGAATAGAGGGTTGGAAATGAATGTTAAGAAAGTTTTGTATGAGAAAGTGGTTGTGCCAACTGTGATGTATGGATCAGAGTTATGGGGTATGAAAGTAAGTGAGAGACGGAAACTAAATGTGTTTGAGATGAAATGCCTGAGGAGTATGATTGGTGTATCTCGGTTGGATAGGGTTCGGAATGAAGTGATGAGAGCAACAATGGGTGTGAGGAGGGAATTTGCAGACAGAGTAGATATGAATATTCTAAGATGGTTTGGCCATCTGGAAAGGATGGATGATGAAAGACTGCTGAAAAAGGTGATGAATGCGAGAGTTGATTGGAGAAATGCTAGGGGGAGGCCTAAGTTTGCGTGGATGGATGGAGTAAGGAGAGCCCTGAATGATAGGAGGATGGATGTGAAGGAAGCAAGTGAGCGTGCTAGGAATAGGAATGAGTGGCGAGCGATTGTGACGCAGCTCTGATGAGCATCTGCTGTTACCACGAGGTTGCATCTTACAAAGGTAGCCCTGTGGTAGTGGCAGTAGGGGAGTTGGCAGTTATGAAGCAACACAGGTTGTGGAAGAACCGGGAGGATAGGCTATGGCACTCC
>JAXCGZ010009900.1:25000-37500 GCA_037179515.1 Halocaridina rubra
AAAAATACCAGTTCCGAAGCTCTCGCATGAGCCGAAGTACCGTTTAGTAGCTCATTTTATAAAACTCCCGAGATCCCTATCAGGAGACCCTTAGTGATACCCTAAATGATTTATATTCCCATTTCCTTATGCCAGAACTTTGAAATATGAGGAGCAGAGGGTAGTCCCGTCCTTGTTTAATGACTCCTGTCACTTAAGCTTACTGTTGAGTACACAACTAACCATATGGGTGTCAATAGCGAAACAGTATTTTACAAATTTGAACTTCGGTAAAGGACAAAGCTTCACGTCCTGCAACCCTCATGTAGGAACTTCATGTTTCAGCTTTTTTTTATGTACAATTTCTTTCAGATTTCTTGAAGTATGTCCTCTTGGGCATTTTTTTTTAATGAAATATACTGTAATTCCACGATTCCACCTCTTCTGGGTCCAAGAAATTCAGAATCCCCAGCAGGTGGTTATTAAGAAGTAGGGGTCTTCTTGCCTATGTTTTCATATTTCTTGGACAAGAAATGTATTTCGTTACAGATGTAGCCACCAGTCGTGGTACATCTTTAGAAGTCAAAATAGTTATCAGTGTATCGCTGGAAGTTCTTACTTATGCCGATGCAATACGTAATGTATACAATTACGCACAAGCACGCACACACATTTACATGAGAGGTGCGAGACGAATATTGGAACCCCTCCGGAAGTCCAAGTTTGTAACTTTTCACATCTTGTTTAATTGTCAGGGATTTCTTCCCATGGGATTCCCCTTCACTTTTTATCATGAGTTACTCTTGGAGAGAAAAGGAGTTGCAAAAGCTGCTATCGAAATATAAATTCGGTACCTCTTGGGTAGAAACCAAATCTTATTGCTTGATAATTGCCAGAATCTCTTGCAATGATATAGATTGCTGTTCATTTGGTTGCAAAAGTCTTTGTAGTCTTATTTGGGTATTTATGGAAGCACTTAACATTTCTAACACTCGAGTAGATTCTCTTAGTCTATTAGCTGTCTCCTAAGCACAAGTTTATTTATTTATTTATTTTTTTTAGGAACTTATGTACTTAGACTGAATTTCCACATCCCCACAAAGTTTCCCTTACGACAGACACCTCTCTCTCTCTCTCTCTCTCTCTCTCTCTCTCTCTCTCTCTCTCTCTTATTTCTTGCTACCATTTGATGTACGACATTGCATTTACTAGGTATAGTTGTAACTTCGGCCCTAGTTTTATGACAGACGCTATGAATTGGTATGTGTTATTCTTGTGCTTTTTGGCGTCTATTTTTAATAATAATAATAATAATAATAATAATAATAATAATAATAATAATAATAATAATAATAATAATAACAATAATAATAATAATAATAATAATAATAATAATAATAATAATAATAATAATAATTATAATAATGATAATAATAATAAAAATAATAATAATGATAATAATGATAATAACCATCATCATCCTCATCATCATCATCATTATTATTATTATTATTATTATTATTATTATTATTATTATTATTATTATTATTATTATTATTATTATTATTATTATTATTGTTATTGTTATTGTTATTGTTATTATTATTATTATTATTATTATTATTATTATTATTATTATTATTATTATTATTATTATTATTATTATTATTATTATTGTTATTATTATTATTATTATTATTATTATTATTATTATTATTATTATTATTATTATTATTATTATTATTATTATTATTATTATTATTATTTTTTTAATTTATTTATTTATTTATTTATTTATTTTTTTTTTATATAATCTCCTTTCCTTGTTGGGAATCAAACCTGCGAACTCCTGTTTTTATGGCAACACAGCTTAGTCCACTAGTGGGTTGGGGAGCGGGGTAAAATGGAGATTAATGATCACAATGTCGTCCCATCTGGTATTATCAGATAATAATCCAGGTCTCCCTCAAATATACAGCCTCTGTTATCTAGTGAACTAAGCTGTGTTGCTCTAAAACAATTAAATTGCTAGGTTCGAATCCTACAAGGAAGGAAGATTATTTGAAGACATTTAAAAATGCACAATTGCATTACATTTGTTTCATTATTATTATTATTATTATTATTATTATTATTATTATTATTATTATTATTATTATTATTATTATTATTATATTATTATTATTATTATTATTATTATTATTATTATTATTATTGTTGTTGTTATTATCATAACTATTATTATTATTATTATTATTATTATCATTATTATTATTATCATTATTATTATTATTATTATTATTATTATTATTATTATTATTATTATTATTATTATTATTATTATTATTTTGTTCATAAAGCTACAGGTCCTGATGACATATCCCCTCATGTGCTTAAAAAATGCGCAAACTCAATATCAGTGGCACTAAGTATCATATTTAAAAAGTCACTGGAGTCAGGGGAGATTCCAAGATGCTGGAAACAAGCAAATGTGATACATATCTTCAAAAAGGGAAGGAGGCATACGGCTCTGAACTATAGACCAGTTTCCTTGACCAGCATAGTTTGCAAAGTTATGGAGAAACTACTAAGGAAACATATCTCTCTTCACTTGGAATCCTTCAACTTTTTGTCAGTGAGGCAACATGGCTTCAGAGAAGGTAGATCAACAGTAACAAACTTATTAGAATTTTATGATGAGGTAAGCCAAATCTTACAGGAAAGAGAGGGCTGGGCAGATTGCATATTCCTAGACTTCCAGAAAGCGTTTGACACTGTTCCACATGGGAGACTTATTAGGAAGCTGCAATCAATGGCTAGAATAGGTGGAAATGTTTTGGAATGGATAAAAACTTACTTAGAAGGAAGGGAACAGAGGGTTAGAATAAGACACTCAGTGTCTGAATGGAGAAGAGTTAGTAGTGGAGTTCCACAGGGTTCAGTTTTAGGGCCACTTTTGTTCCTTGTATATGTAAATGACCTACCAGAGTCTGTAAATTCATTCATGAATATGCTTGCAGATGATGCAAAGATTGTGAAGAAAGTAAAAAACGAGAACAATGGGAGAGAACTTCATGAGGATCTAAATAATCTGCATGAGTGGTCAGAAAAGTGGCTAATGAAATTCAATACTTCAAAATGTAAGGTAATGAGAATGGGTACAAGTGCAAGAAGGCCCAAGCTTGACTACTCGGTGGCTGGAGTACAACTTCAAGAGACAGAAAATGAGAGAGATCTAGGAGTAAACATACTGGCAGATTTGTCTCCAGAAATACATATAAATGGCATAGTAAGGGCAGCATATGCATTCTTATCAAATGTAAGGGTAGCCTTGAGGCACATGGACAAGGGAATATTCAGAAATATTTATGTCACCTATGTGAGGCCAAAACTCGAATATGCAGCCCCCTTTTGGAATCCGCACTTGAAAAAGCACATAGCTAAGCTTGAAAAAGTTCAAAGACATGCCACGAAACTGGTGCCAGAAATACGCAATCTCAGTTATGATGAGAGGCTGAGGGAATTAGACTTACCATCACTCGAAGCTAGAAGAGTGAGGGGGGAAATGGTGACAGTCTTTAAATTCCTTCATGGTTATGATAGAGTGGATAGGGATCGATATTTCGATATGGCTGGCTCTAGAACTAGAGGTCATAGTTTGAAGCTTGGTAAGAAAACTTCTTTGCAGGATGTAAGAAAATACTTTTTCAGTGTAAGAGTAGTTGATAATTGGAATTGGCTAAGCGAGGAGGTAGTTAATGCTATCTCAATCCATAGTTTTAAGGACAGGTATGATAAGTATCACTAAGTATAAAATGGAAGCGATCAGGAGACGGGAAGATACGAGTTTTGGGCTCTTTCCCATAAACACAATTAGGTAATCACAATTAGGTAATCACTCATGGCCCACTGATCATCAGAATTGTGTAATGAAGAGAAGAAAATATTACAAAGCATATTCAAAACACTTTAGTAGTTCTATTTGATGTTCTCTGGCTAAAAGTCTATCTCTCCACTACCACTATCATCCTTTGCTTCTTCTACTGTTCTCCAAACTCCACCGAGTTTGTGTCTTTCTTTGAATATCTCTCTTCGTGCCATGAGTCCTTGCTATCTTCTCTCCCACATGCCAAAGTTCTCTACATTGGAGACTTCAATGTACACCACAGTCAGTGGCTTCATTCTTCTCACACTGATGTGGGAGGAAGCGAGGCTCTTGCTTTCTCTATTACTCACGGTCTGGAGCAAATTATCAAACATCCTACTCGCGTTCCTGATGGTCACGAGCATGCTGCAAACACTCTTGACCTATTTTTTACTTCTAACCCTTCAAACTACTCTTATTCTGTGCTTTCCCCTCTTGGTAAATCTGACCACTCCATGATCTCTGTCTCTTCCATTTTCGCTCCCCCACCACCAATCCCTCCTACTCAATGCCGCCTTTGGCACTTCGAGCGAACCCAATATGAAAATTTGCATAACTTTCTCTTTGACTTTCCATGGGATGACTACTGCTTTCGGTCCCGCAACCCTGATCGGGTAGCTGTAAAAGTTGCCGAGATCATGACCGCGGGAATGGAGGCGTACATCCCCTCTTCTACAAAAACTTTCTCCCCCTAAACCTTGGTTAGACCGTGCCTGCTCCATGGCTATCCAGGCTAGGAATCAGGCTCACCGATCTTACCAAGCCTCTCCTTCCGATTTAACTCGGTCTGCTTTTATTATAGCTAGGAATCGCTGTACAGCTCAGATTCGAAGGTCTAAGGCTTCCTTTATAAGAAGGAAAGTTGATGACCTTAACTCCTCTCCCACTGACAAATGCTTCTGGTCCTTAGCCAAAAACCTCTCCAAAACCTTCTGTAACTCAAGCTTTCCCCCTCTCATTCGTTCTGATGGTTCTATAGCTTGCTCTCCCACTGACAAAGCCACTCTCTTTGGCTCTCATTTTTCTGTCAACTCTTCTATCAACGATTCCAGCGCACCAGTTCCTCAGTCTTTTCCCCTCTCTAACCCTATGCCCTCCCTTATCCTTTCTTCACGCAAAGTTCATAAGGTTCTTCGCTCACTAAAGACAAACAAGGCATCTGGTCCCGATGGTATCCCTGCAAGGTTCCTTAATGAGTTTGCAGATGAACTGGCTCCCGTGCTTCGCCGTCTTTTTCGCCTCATTCTGTCAACCAGTATCTATCCTTCATCTTGGAAGCATGCTCTAGTTCAACCTGTTCCTAATAAGGGTGACCACTCTATTCCTTCTAACTACCAACCTATTGCTCTAACCTCCTCTATTGCTAAAGTTTTCGAAACTTTGCTCAATGCTCACTTCTTGAAACGCCTTGAATCTAACTCACTTATCTCCGATCCCCAGTACAGCTTCCGCAAGGCAAGATCCACTGGTGATCTCCTATCCTATCTTACTCATGTCTGGTCATCTTCTCTGAGGAACTATGAGGAATCCTTTGTCGTCGCCCTTGATATCTCTAAGGCTTTTGACGGAGTCTGGCACGAGGCTCTGTTGGCCAAACTCCCTGCCTATGGCTTTACCCCTTCTTTCTGTTCTCTGATTTCCAGTTTTCTTACTGACCATTCTACATCTGTAGTTGTTGATGGCGCGACATCTAGCCCTTTCTCTGTTTCCAGTGGTGTTCCACAGGGCTCTGTTCTTTCACCTACTCTCTTCCTTCTCTTCATCAATGATCTTCTACAATCCCCATCTTCCTCTCTTCTTCATGCCTTTGCCGATGATTCTACCATTCACTTTTCCTCTGCCTTTTCTTCACAACCTTCATCTGTTACTCGTAATCAATCTCGTATCACTCTTTCTTCTACTCTTAACTCCGATTTGCAGAGAGTATCTGAATGGGGCACTCAAAATTTAGTTAAATTCAATGCCTCCAAGACACAGTTTCTGGCTATCTCTTTATCTTCTTCTCCTCCTGATAACTCTATTGTTTTCGAAACTAATGAAATTTACCCTCTTAACTCTATCAATATATTAGGAATCCATATAGCCTCTAACTTGTCTTGGAGGAATCACTTAATCCAAATTTCTAAATCTTCATCCAAAAAATTGGGGGTTTTGTTTCGTTTTCGTTATTACTTTTCCTCATTGCAGTTACTTAAAATTTACAAAGGTCTTATCCGCCCCTGCTTAGAATACTGCTCACACATCTGGGGTGCTTCTTCCTTTACTTATCTTCTTGATAGGGTTCAATCTAAGGCAGTCGGACACATTAATGATCCTTCTCTTACTGGTAACCTGGATTCTCTCTCTCTTCGTCGTAAGGTATCTTCCCTTTCGCTTTTCTATCGCTACTACTTCCATCGCTGCTCTGATGAGTTGGCGAGTTGCATCCCTCCTCCACTGCCGAGGCCGCGTAACACTCGCCAAGCGGCCTCATCTCACAGGTACTGTGTGGAGATTTGTAGCTCGCGGATTGGTCGGTGCAGCGACTGCTTTTTCCCATCTACCTCCAGACTCTGGAACTCTCTTCCTCCTTCTGTCTTTCCTAATTCTTATGACCTTTCATCCTTCAAAAAGCAGATCTATCGTCATCTCAGAGCCTAGTCCTCCATATCTCTGGGTCCTCTTTACTTTGACTGTTTTTTCTGTCTGTCGTGTTCCTTTGTGTGACATTACCTCATCTCTGCCTTGCCCTTAACTTTTTCTTTTCCTTCGTCTTGGTATTTTCTCGTGCCCGGGCCTTTGTTGATGAGGGCAGTTTCTGCCTGTCCCGGTGTCACACTCTTAAAAAAAAAAAATTAAGCTCCTGGTCATGTGCATTGTATTCAAAACTTAAATTACACTTTTTCATTTATTTTTGTTATTTTTAATTTTTTTTAAATACTAGTCTAGAAAATGTCCATGACCCACCTGGGAACTGCACATGTCCCACAGGTTGGAAACCACTGCTCTAAGAATTTTATATAAATAAACATATGATAAGAATAGACTCGAATGGCCAACTTAGCTTACTTCTTGACACTTCATTTTTGTTGGAAATCAGCATATGTGTGTCCTAAAGTCTTGCGCTCATAAAAGTGTTACTTGCCTATATATATTCAAAATATAACAAGGAAAAAGCACTTAGGAATATTTTGCAATCGGATGGTGTTCTTTAAGATAAAAGGACACATGAAGACGATAATCACGGCGTTCTTAAAAAAGAATATTTGGCTGGACATGCACGTGAAAAATGTCTCAGCTGAGTATAGCCAAGATGTCCAGATTTTCAAATAAATTGCATTTGTTTATACACTCAAAAATGAATGCATATATTCCCAAGAAGATCTCACTAGCTGCTAGCTAGTTATATCCTGATCATCGTGGCATTAGAGGATGATAATTAACTTACACCATGTTTTCGGCCCCATTGATTTTCCCGTTCTTCCTTCAGGCAATCTGTGTCGAGGTCCTCCCCCTGCATATACTCAAAACAACGGCAGCAACGTTGAGAATAAAAGAAGGCATTTAATCTCAGAATTACAGGGGTGCAACGATGAAATGAACTTTATAAGAAGACTTTTATTAAAGGAGAGAGAGAGAGAGAGAGAGAGAGAGAGAGAGAGAGAGAGAGAGAGAGAGAGAGAGAGAGAGAGAGAGCGCGCGTCCAATAGACTTCAAAATTCCTTACCTTTTGCTTAAATTTCTCCCAGAGAAAGGATATAAGATACTAATAAGGTATATGGAAGACGTGGTAAAAAATGGATAAAAAATTTCAGAATCTTTCACAATTTATCTACACTTGATTATTTCGTTTAAGCTCCATAACTTAGTACAGAAGAAACTGCTGATTATTTTGTTTCATTAGTCGAAGTTAATATTAAGGATTCAAATACAAATTTAAAAAGCATTTTATCATATAGAGAGTAATTATATTAATAAATGGCAAGTGTCTAATCTTGGACCATGATTTAATACGTAATTTAGTCACCAGTACCAGCTGCGAAGGTAATTGTAATGTAAGTTCTCAGTAATTTTTACCAGTTGTGAAAGAATTGGAGGAGCGATAACTGTTCTCCTCCGATTAACCTGTGCTGGTGTTAATAGACTTACAACGAATGTAAAATAGTGCGATATTTGTCAATAAGTGACAATGAGAAACACTTTTGTGATCTTTGCTTCAAAGTAATACTGTCAGGGGGAGATAAATTATTTTGTTTGTGATGACGGTGTTAATCTTTTGGTCACAGTGCTGACAATGACAAAGACACTGGTAATCTTTACTTCAAAGTGACAATGGTGAGAAAGACAATGATCTGTGATGACATAGTATCAGGGGAAGGTAACGTACACGTGTTTGTGATGGTGACGATGTTATCTCGTTGTAATAGTGATGTGTGTAATGATAGATGCTTCGTGACATCTAACCGACAAGTGTTTGAAGTGATGTTCGAACGTGTGAACGGGGTATTTGCTTGGCGAACACGTTCAACAATTGTGTTCGACAACCAAATATCCCGTGCACACGTTCGAACATAACTTCAAACACTTGTCTGTCGAACCGCGTTCGACGAACCGTTTGACCATGTAAACCGCCCTTTAAGGGCGATTTACACGGTCAAACGGTTCGTCGAACGCGGTTCGACAGACAAGTGTTTGAAGTGATGTTCGAACGTGTGAACGGTGTATTTGGTTGTCGAACACAATTGTCACACGTGTTCGACAACCAAATACCCCGTTCACACATTCGAACATCACTTCAAACACTTGCCTGTCGAACCGCGTTCGACGAACCGTTTGACCGTGTAAACCCCCCTTACTCGTGCCGTTTTCTTTGTAAGGAATGAAAGCGAAAAAAATGAGACCAAGCTCGTGTTGAAGAGTCAGAGATCATCCTCTTTTTGTACATGAGCCATTTTCCCCACATAAGGGAAGTGGCTGAATCAAGGCAACATACTCTGTTTGGTTTCGGTTTTACGTCACGAACTCCCTTTTCAACTAAGGGCTAGGACGGTTGCCTTCTTGCGAAGGACTTGTTTTGGCAGATGTAATCGTTACCCTGAGGGCATGCCCTCAGGGTAACGATTACATCTGCCAAAACAAGTCCTTCGCAAGAAGGCAACCGTCCTAGCCCTTAGTTGAAAAGGGAGTTCGTGACGTAAAACCGAAACCAAACAGAGTAAGTTGCCTTGATTAGGCCATTCCCCTATGTGGGGAAAAATGGCTCATGTACATATATAGATATATTTTATTTATTTGATCTGTTCTAGGATATTCCCAGCGACTGGCTGTGTGTATAATTCTAATATTTGTTCATTCTCGCCACCCAGGGCACAAGTATTTTTTTCCTCGTGAGTATAGGGCATCAGTTCTTCATTTCTTCACAGGTAATTTAGATGTGTTATTAAACATATTTCATATAAAATATTTAAGATTTTTTTTTTGTAGTTAAACTCGATGTTAGTAAACCCACTTAATCTAACTTACCATCAAAATTAAGGTAGGAATTAGACTCTTTCCATTTTTTTTTCCCTTAGCTGTGTTTCTTTGGTTCCTAGGACTTGCTTTCATGCACAGGTTATACACAACGAACGGTTTTCCCTTCGAGATACTTTTCTCATAATAATAATAATAATAATAATAATAATAATAATAATAATAATAATAATAATAATAATAATAATAATAACAATAACAATAACAATAACAATAACAATAACAATAACAATAATAATAATGATAATGATAATAATAATAACAATAACAATAACAATAATACTAATAATAATAATATTTATATTTATATTAATAATAATAATTTAGCTTGACTTTTAATGTCTTCACGTGCATTAGGTTAACATGGCAGACATGTGGGACCACTAGAGAGCTTCTTTCTATACCAGCATATTGTCGTTTCATCTATTCATATTTTAGCGGCAATGAAATAAAATTTAGAGGGGGGTGATTGCTAGTTTGGCAGTCCTCTTTCTCTTCAGGGCTTCTCATGTGGCATGCATCTACACGAGACTTATTATATCTCTTCCCTCGTTTATTATTATTATTATTATTATTATTATTATTATTATTATTATTATTATTATTATTATTATTATTATTATTATTATTATCATTATTGATATTATTATTATTATTATTATTATTACCATTATTATTATTATTATTTATTATTATTATTATTATTATTATTTATTATCTATTATTTATTATTTATTATTTATTATTATTATTTATTATCATTTTTTATTATTATTATTTATTATCATTATTTTTTATTATTAATTATTATTATTATCTATTATTATTATTTGTTATTATTTATTATTGTTATTATTATTTATTATTATCATTATCATTATCATTATTATTATTATTATTATTATTATTATTATTATTATTATTATTGTTATTATTATTTATCATTATCATTATCATTATCATTATCATCATTATTATTATTATTATTATTATTATTATTATTATTATTATTATTATTAATATTATTATTATTATTATTATTATGTAGTCGCCGTGGCTCAATCGGTAGCGTCTCCGACTCTGTGGCGTCAGGTCGAGGGTTCGCGCCCCGTCACGGTCTGAGGTTAGCAAGGGCATGCACTCAGCGTAAGGATTACATCTGCCAAAACAAGTCCTTCGCAAGAAGGCAACCGTCCTAGCCCTTGGAAGATAAGGGAGTCCGTGACGTAAAACCGGAACGGAACATTATTATTATATGTTTTGCTCTTTACCGCCATCTGAATATCTATGATCTCTTTTTCTCTTACCCTGTACGAATAGACAGTAAACAAGCCAAATATATATACATAATATGTTAATAGTCTTCCCACTTTCATGGAGACCGCAGTAACGCAGTGGTTAGAACACATGATTCAGAACTTGACTGATTCTCGATTGAGGTCACTGCTGGGTGTTAGGACATCCAGCCTTTAGGAAGGCAATTTCCCATCAAGGAAAATTTATGTTCTCTCTCTCTCTCTCTCTCTCTCTCTCTCTCTCTCTCTCTCTCTCTCTCTCTCTCTCTCTCTCTCTCTCTCTCTCTCCTCTCTCTCTCCTCTCTCTCTCTCTCAAGTTCGTAACACGTTTAATCCATTTGGATCTACTAATATCTCGTCAGTGATGGTGAAAGAGATGAGAAGCCTTAAGGCGATATGAACCATCTCTCTGATCATATGTGGTATGTGGTGGATTCTTAATTTTGCACTTTGATATAAGAGAGAGTAAAATTTTGTCCCTTCGATAGTATGACTTTCTATCTTTCATGAGTTGATATTTTATATATATATATATATATATATATATATATATATATATATATATATATATATATATATATATATATATATATATATATATATATATATATAATTCTATTTCACGGGAGGCACGGGAATATTCTGAATGTGTAAATGGCTACGAAAGGAAATTGAGAGAAAAGTTTAGATCCTAAGCGCTTTCATGTTTATTACTTATCTTCAGAGGAAACTGAAGATAAATAATAAACTTGTAAGCGCTAAGGATCCAAAAATTTCTCACAATTTCCTTCCGTAGCCCCCCCCCCACACACACACGGGAGAGAAAATGTAGGATTTTGATTATGGGAGATTTTAATTATAAAGAGATAGATTATCTCACACAGTGTTGAGGACTCATTCGGGGCACGATTCCTAGATTGCGTACAAGGGAATTTCCTACACCAACATGTAATGGAACCAACGAGGGCCAGGGGTGGGGATGAGTCATCACTACTTGATCTAGCATTCACAGATAACGTATGGGTATTGAAAAATTGAGTATGAACCACCAATTGGAAAGAGTGACCACTGTGTGTTGTTGATGGTGTATATCATTGAAGATATTCTGTCTGAGAGTAGAGGCACTGAGAACATGAGGAGGAACTATCTGAAAGGAGATTACGTGAAAATGACTAAGCTTTTTGCAGTTATTGACTGGAGGATCTTATTTTACAACAAATCTGTGCAAGAAATGTACGGCATCTTTTGTGAGAAATATGAGAAGATAGTAGATTGCTGCATACCTGTCACCTAAAGAGGCGTAATTCATGCCAGAGAGAAATGGTTCAACAATGAGTGTAAAAGAGCTAAGGAGTGGAGAGGCAAATGATGGAAAAGGTATAGGAGAAAAACGTAAATGCCTGGCAGACCTATAAAAGAGCAAGAAATAATTACCTAAGTAAAAGAAGAGAGGCAGAGAGAAAATATGAAAGTATCATCACCAGGAAGTCTAAAGAAAATCCCAAGCTTTTCCACTGCTTTATAAGAGAAAAACTGAAGGTAAAAGAACAGGTTTTAAAGCTTAAGAGAGCGGATGGAAGCATCACTGAGACAGAAGAAGAGATCTGCGAATAATTGAACAAGGAGTTTCAGTCAGTATTTACAGTAAAAACTACCCCACTCCCTCAGATTGCAGAGATAGAAGCTCAGGGGCCGGTATTAGAGAACAATATCTTTTCAGCCACGGAGGTATGCAAAGCGCTGATGGAGTTAGATGTCCATAAAGCTATAGGTCCTGATGATATATTCCC
>JAXCGZ010009900.1:42500-65612 GCA_037179515.1 Halocaridina rubra
TTGGCTCTAATTAAAATATAAATCAGTAAGCATGGAAATGCTGATAGTGAGAGCGAAGCTGAGGTGACTTATATTATTGAAGGCCATTAGCTTTCACCGTGTCGTATTGCTTTTCTTATTATCTCACCGAGCGTCACCACTGACGTATTGGTTTTGTTTATCCCATCTAATGACACCACTGACGTAGGGCTTTTCCTCCTACGTATATAAACTTATAATTATGGTAGCGTGGTTTATTAGGTTATAAATATTAGTACCTGATGGGTACAAGGTAGCGTGGTTACAAGGTAAGAATGGACAAGCAGTAGTTCCTTTACTTATATTTATTCTAGAGTACAACACATCCGACGCCTCAATGCCCCAATGCCCCCACCCTATGACTATCACAATCTATGATCTATTCGTGCCCCTGGCAAAGTTCTAACTAACTGTCCCTGCCCTGGGTGGCTCTTTAAATACCCCCAGGGGCAGGGCGTGGCTTAACATCCAATTCTCCAATGAAATCAGTCAGATCTAGTCCAGCTAATCAGCGCCAGGTTCAAAGTGGAATCCCACCTACTTCCGGGGAGGAGTTATTGGGCATCTCTCCTGGGCGTGTACCTGCGTACGAAACACCTGTTTATATTTCTTGAGGTTTAGGAAATGGCTAACTTCCTGTCCTTTCTTGCCCTTCTCGATGCCAGATCCTAAGTCTCACGGTTCCGGTCATATATTTCCTTGGCACTTTCTACAAACATTGTAATAAAATATCCGTGCCCTCGACCAACCGTTTCCGCTCAAGATCTGTTACAAGTTTCAGATTCTGGCTTCAGCATGGCGGACTGGCTTCAGCATAACGGAAGTCATACGACATCCCTCCCAACCAAAACTGAAATATCTCTTATTTCAGTCGAAGCATGGGCTAATTTTCCGGGAGCTCTTGGACATATCCTAGCTGACATTAGTTTACAATAGAAATGGGGCCGAATTATTTAAGCTATTTTCTAAGAATTCCTATACAAATTACACAAACATAACATATATAGAGTACTTTTACAGACAACTAGAGCATGCAGGGTCTATTTCCTTGTTGGAAATCTGAAATACAGCATATTCTTATATTTAAACAACATAATTCCAGTGTGAAACTAATATTAAACATTAATTAAGATCAAAAGGTCAGTTTAAATCAAAACATTAATTCATCTACTTCTCTCGTTTCTTTAAAAGACAAAATTGAGTTAATTACAGTAGGATTATGACTCATTTAGAACATTAGCAAACAATTGAGTAGAGTATTAGCATGTATAAACATGTAAAATGCAATAGACTATAACATCAACAGTAATTTCTATAAGAGACCTTACCTTCAGAAATTCTATTCCTGTCATTATTAGGGGCATTGATTTGTCTTAAAATTAAGCCTTAAAAACTACTCCTGAAACAAAACATGTTTTACTTTCATATTATATTACTATTCAGAGACCAATGGATAGGACGACTTTTACTTTCTCTGTCTAGGACGACTTTCGTTCTCTCTGTCTAGGACGACTTTTACTTTCTCTGTCTAGGACGACTTTTACTTTCTCTGTCTAGGACGACTTTCGTTTTCTCTGTCTAGGACGACTTTTACTTTCTCTGTCTAGGACGACTTTCGTTCTCTCTGTCTAGGACGACTTTTACTTTCTCTGTCTAGGACGACTTTTACTTTCTCTGTCCAGGACGACTTTCGTTTTCTCTGTCTAGGACGACTTTTACTTTCTCTGTCCAGGACGACTTTCGTTTTCTCTGTCCAGGACGACTTTCGTTTTCTCTGTCCCTTGCTCATGAATTCTTGCTAGGTGCGATTCCCCGGTTTCCCTCGGGGATTCTTTCGCTTTCACTCCCCCGCCGTCCTCGCTGCAGGCCCAGGTTTGTTGCCATATCTCCGTTACTCGGTTAGGCAAAGCAAAAAGGACAAGGACTGGGCCCCATCCCGCGAATCCTTCCAGCCCGGCTTCCTCGTCCCGCCCTCGGCCGATCTTGACTAAGACCACCACGCAGGAGACCTGCAACGTCACAGCGTTACTCTTCCTGTACGGTCCTCTCACACGTACCTTCGAAGTAGATCGCGGGATGAAAGTTTGAACCTATGTCACTACTACAGTTGTAAGAAAGGTTCCCTATGACTTCAGGGTACCAACAATGGCCATACGTTGGTAATCGAGGCTATACTTTGCCTCCCCTGCAACTGCAAGTGATTGCAAAATCTATTCAATGGGCACTAGGGACTTGTCTGACGGACAAAATCTAAAGACTTTTAGAACTTGCAGGTCGGGGCTGCCTAGGAATAGGGTGGTAATGGAAGGTATGTGTCTACACAACTAGATTATTATTCCAAGATACTTAGGACTTAGCAACTGCTACATAGCATTACTCTACTATAAATGTCAAAAAGAACAATCATTAAATGCTGAGAAAAGCCACTAAAGAAACAGTCTTATTAGCGGTGGCTACAGTAACATCAAGTATGAATTCAGATAAAAGGTACAAATCATCAAGTTACTGCTGATTTCATTTCAAAAATAATAATTAGCAACAGGCCATTGAGAGATAGCAACGATATCAGTCAACATAATAACATTACTAATAATCATGATCTAAAAATAAGAATAATAAACAATAAAAATAAATATACTAAATCAGAAATATCAATATATATACAGTGGAGACTGGCATTCAGAAGTAAGAACAGAGTTCTATACTTATATTTCATAGTGATGCTTATTCTAACACAGTCTCCTTTAATCTTCAAATTCCTGCTGTCATAATCAATGCATATATATATATAGCATAAGTGGCAACTTGCTGGCTCCACAATTTGTCAATGGGAGTTCTATCTATTCTCTAAACAGTTGCGACATGTGGCACAACCATTTATGCAAATGGCGGTACTACCGATATCTTATCAGTATTTATGCAATAACAGCATGCAACAATCTATTGATCTATTCGTGCCCCTGGCAAAGTTCTAACTAACTGTCCCTGCCCTGGGTGGCTCTTTAAATACCCCCAGGGGCAGGGCGTGGCTTAACATCCAATTCTCCAATGAAATCAGTCAGATCTAGTCCAGCTAATCAGCGCCAGGTTCAAAGTGGAATCCCACCTACTTCCGGGGAGGAGTTATTGGGCATCTCTCCTGGGCGTGTACCTGCGTACGAAACACCTGTTTATATTTCTTGAGGTTTAGGAAATGGCTAACTTCCTGTCCTTTCTTGCCCTTCTCGATGCCAGATCCTAAGTCTCACGGTTCCGGTCATATATTTCCTTGGCACTTTCTACAAACATTGTAATAAAATATCCGTGCCCTCGACCAACCGTTTCCGCTCAAGATCTGTTACAAGTTTCAGATTCTGGCTTCAGCATGGCGGACTGGCTTCAGCATAACGGAAGTCATACGACATCCCTCCCAACCAAAACTGAAATATCTCTTATTTCAGTCGAAGCATGGGCTAATTTTCCGGGAGCTCTTGGACATATCCTAGCTGACATTAGTTTACAATAGAAATGGGGCCGAATTATTTAAGCTATTTTCTAAGAATTCCTATACAAATTACACAAACATAACATATATACAGTACTTTTACAGACAACTAGAGCATGCAGGGTCTATTTCCTTGTTGGAAATCTGAAATACAACATATTCTTATATTTAAACAACATAATTCCAGTGTGAAACTAATATTAAACATTAATTAAGATCAAAAGGTCAGTTTAAATCAAAACATTAATTCATCTACTTCTCTCGTTTCTTTAAAAGACAAAATTGAGTTAATTACAGTAGGATTATGACTCATTTAGAACATTAGCAAACAATTGAGTAGAGTATTAGCATGTATAAACATGTAAAATGCAATAGACTATAACATCAACAGTAATTTCTATAAGAGACCTTACCTTCAGAAATTCTATTCCTGTCATTATTAGGGGCATTGATTTGTCTTAAAATTAAGCCTTAAAAACTACTCCTGAAACAAAACATGTTTTACTTTCATATTATATTACTATTCAGAGACCAATGGATAGGACGACTTTTACTTTCTCTGTCTAGGACGACTTTCGTTCTCTCTGTCTAGGACGACTTTTACTTTCTCTGTCTAGGACGACTTTTACTTTCTCTGTCTAGGACGACTTTCGTTTTCTCTGTCTAGGACGACTTTTACTTTCTCTGTCTAGGACGACTTTCGTTCTCTCTGTCTAGGACGACTTTTACTTTCTCTGTCTAGGACGACTTTTACTTTCTCTGTCCAGGACGACTTTCGTTTTCTCTGTCTAGGACGACTTTTACTTTCTCTGTCCAGGACGACTTTCGTTTTCTCTGTCCAGGACGACTTTCGTTTTCTCTGTCCCTTGCTCATGAATTCTTGCTAGGTGCGATTCCCCGGTTTCCCTCGGGGATTCTTTCGCTTTCACTCCCCCGCCGTCCTCGCTGCAGGCCCAGGTTTGTTGCCATATCTCCGTTACTCGGTTAGGCAAAGCAAAAAGGACAAGGACTGGGCCCCATCCCGCGAATCCTTCCAGCCCGGCTTCCTCGTCCCGCCCTCGGCCGATCTTGACTAAGACCACCACGCAGGAGACCTGCAACGTCACAGCGTTACTCTTCCTGTACGGTCCTCTCACACGTACCTTCGAAGTAGATCGCGGGATGAAAGTTTGAACCTATGTCACTACTACAGTTGTAAGAAAGGTTCCCTATGACTTCAGGGTACCAACAATGGCCATACGTTGGTAATCGAGGCTATACTTTGCCTCCCCTGCAACTGCAAGTGATTGCAATCTCTATTCAATGGGCACTAGGGACTTGTCTGACGGACAAAATCTAAAGACTTTTAGAACTTGCAGGTCGGGGCTGCCTAGGAATAGGGTGGTAATGGAAGGTATGTGTCTACACAACTAGATTATTATTCCAAGATACTTAGGACTTAGCAACTGCTACATAGCATTACTCTACTATAAATGTCAAAAAGAACAATCATTAAATGCTGAGAAAAGCCACTAAAGAAACAGTCTTATTAGCGGTGGCTACAGTAACATCAAGTATGAATTCAGATAAAAGGTACAAATCATCAAGTTACTGCTGATTTCATTTCAAAAATAATAATTAGCAACAGGCCATTGAGAGATAGCAACGATATCAGTCAACATAATAACATTACTAATAATCATGATCTAAAAATAAGAATAATAAACAATAAAAATAAATATACTAAATCAGAAATATCAATATATATACAGTGGAGACTGGCATTCAGAAGTAAGAACAGAGTTCTATACTTATATTTCATAGTGATGCTTATTCTAACACAGTCTCCTTTAATCTTCAAATTCCTGCTGTCATAATCAATGTATATATATATATAGCATAAGTGGCAACTTGCTGGCTCCACAATTTGTCAATGGGAGTTCTATCTATTCTCTAAACAGTTGCGACATGTGGCACAACCATTTATGCAAATGGCGGTACTACCGATATCTTATCAGTATTTATGCAATAACAGCATGCAACAATCTATTGATCTATTCGTGCCCCTGGCAAAGTTCTAACTAACTGTCCCTGCCCTGGGTGGCTCTTTAAATACCCCCAGGGGCAGGGCGTGGCTTAACATCCAATTCTCCAATGAAATCAGTCAGATCTAGTCCAGCTAATCAGCGCCAGGTTCAAAGTGGAATCCCACCTACTTCCGGGGAGGAGTTATTGGGCATCTCTCCTGGGCGTGTACCTGCGTACGAAACACCTGTTTATATTTCTTGAGGTTTAGGAAATGGCTAACTTCCTGTCCTTTCTTGCCCTTCTCGATGCCAGATCCTAAGTCTCACGGTTCCGGTCATATATTTCCTTGGCACTTTCTACAAACATTGTAATAAAATATCCGTGCCCTCGACCAACCGTTTCCGCTCAAGATCTGTTACAAGTTTCAGATTCTGGCTTCAGCATGGCGGACTGGCTTCAGCATAACGGAAGTCATACGACAACCGCATGGGATCACAATCAGCTACCTATAGGCGTGAAGGTCTTGTGGAGTTTATTTCCTAACATATCATTACAGTTTCTTAAAGCTTTCACAGAGGCAAGATGATTTAAATATGCTAATAGCATTAGATTCAGATAATTATTTATTCATGGATGATTTTATCGAATATTTTTTTATAAATATAAAATTGTTGGAATGGATACATGCTTCCGTGTATGTGTGTATATATACTTGTATGTGTGTGCGTGCATCCTAGCGTGTGCATAATTACTGGGTAATTGTTGGTTATTGCGCTTCGACTGAGGCATTCCTGAAGATATGGTAAAGATAGGTAATGCGCACACCCACCCACCCACCCACACACACACACACACACACACAAGTCTGAAGGCCATGTATGCTGTCCTTACAATACCATTTATATGCATTGTTCTGGAAATGCATTTTATTTTATATATATATATATATATATATATATATATATATATATATATATATATATTATCTATATATATATTATATCTATATATATATATATATATATATATATATATATATAATATATATATATATATATATATATATATATATATATATGTTTTTTTTATATATATATATATATATATATATATATATATATATATATATATATATATATATATATATATATATATATATATATATACTTTTATTATTATATATATATATATATCATTATATATATATAAATATATATATATCATATATATTATATATATATATATATATATATATATATATATATATATATATATATATATATATATATATACTATATATATATATATATATATATATATATATATATATATATATATATATATATATATATATATATATATATATATATATATATATATATATATATATATATATATATATATATATATATATATATATATATATATATATATATATATATATATATATATATATATATATATATATATATATATATATATATATATATATATATATATATATATATATATATATACATATATATATATATATATATATATATATATATATATATATATATATATATATATATATATATATATATATATATATATATATATATATATATATATATATATGCATATATATATACATATATATATATATATATATATATATATATATATATATATATATATATATATATATATATATATATATATATATATATATATATATATATATATATATATATATATATATATATATATATATATATATATATATATATATATATATATATATATATATATATATATATATATATATATTTGTGGCATAGTAAAGGCAGTATATGCTTTCATTGCAAACATAAGGGTCTCCTTCGGGCACAAGGACAAGGATTTGATCAGAAAACATTTGTGACTCATTTGAGGCCAAAGCTTGAATATTCAGCACCCTCTTGGAATCAGCACATGAAAAAGTAAGGAAATTAAAAGTAAATTTGAGAGCCTTAGTACTTTCGCGTATAATTTCCCACTACTCATCTTCAGAGACATCTGATTTACAGAAACGAAAGAATCGATATCTATACATATTGAGACGGGAGAAAAAAAGAAAAATTAGCCATTCAACAAAGGAGTATCATCGTTGGCAAGAACTTAAAATCCAAGTGGAAGGTTTCATATTTCGTGCCCTGGGGATGGTATGGAATGGGTTAGGGCTGATATTCCCTAGAGTTTGCAAGCACAGGTGGGGTAAATTAAGATATGGTCTTTATTGGAAGGAAAATAAAATAAAAAAAAAATTATTATTATGGTGATACTAATAATAATAATAATAATAATAATAATAATAATAATAATAATAATAATAATAATAATAATTATAATTATAATTATAATAATAATAACAATAATGATAATAATAATAATAATAATAATAATAATAATAATAATAATAATAATAATAATAATAATAATAATAATAACTAATAAAAATAATAATAATAATAATAATAATAATAATAATAATAATAATAATATGATAATAATAATAATAATAATAATAATAATAATAATAATAATAATAATAATAATAATAATAATAATAATAATAATAATAATAATAATAATAATAATAATAATAATAATAATAATAATAATAATAATAATAATAATAATAATAATAATAATAATAATAGCTACAATGATAATAACAGTGATTATAATAACAATACAGTAAGAAGGAAAACATTAATGATAATAATAATAGTAATAATAATCACGGAAAACAGTAATGGTAATAATGATGATATTAAAAACACTATAACTACTACTACAACAATAATAACGATATAATAATAGTAATAATATAATGATATTAATAATGGTGCAATAACAGTAATGACAGTCACAAGAAAATAATAATAATAATAATAATAATAATAATAATAATAATAATAATATTAATAATAATAATAATAATAATATAATTGTACTAATAATTAATTACAGCAGATGTACTAATAACGCAAAATTAATTGTGCAAAAACTGGAATATTATGTTATTTCAAAAATTACTTTCTTCAATCTTGAATGAAGCATGCTTTATTTTTTTTTATGAGTGTGACATCGGGACAGGAAAAAACTGCCCTAATCAATAATGGACCGGGCACAAGAAAACACCAAGACGAAGGAAAAGAAAAAGGTTAAGGACAAGGCAGAGATGAGGTAATATCACACAAAGGAAAACGACAGACAGAAAAAACAGTCAGAGTGCAGAGGACTAAGAGATATGGAGGACTAGGCTCTGAGATGACGATAGATCCGCTTTTTGGGATGATAGGTCATAGGAATTAGGAAAGACAGAAGGAGGAAGAGAGTTCCAGAATCTGGAGGTAGCTGGGAAGAAGCAGTCACTGCATCGACCAATCCGTGAGCTACAAATCTCCACACAGTACCTGTGAGATGAGGCCGCTTGGCGAGTGTTACGCGGCCTCGGCAGTGGGGAGGGATGCAACTCACCAATTCATCAGAGCAGCAATGGAAGTAGTAGCAATAGAAAAGAGAAAGGGTAGATACCTTACGGCGAAGAGAGAGAGAATCCAGACTAGAAGTATGAGATTGATCATTAATTTGTCTGACTGCCTTAAATTCAACCCTATCAAGGAGATAAGTATAAGAAGAAGCACCCCAAATATGTGAGAAGTATTCTAAGCAGGGACGGATAAGACCTTTATAAATATTATGTACTTGTAAAGAGGAAAAGTAATGATGAAAATGAAATGAAAGCCCCAATTTTTTGGATGAAGATTTAGAAATTTGGATTATGTGATTCCTCCAACACAATTTGGAGGCTATATGGATTCCTAATATGTTGATAGCATTAAGAGGGTATATTTCATTAGTTTCGAAGACAATAAGGTTACCAAGAGGAGAAGAAGATAAAAAGATAGCCAGAAACTGTGTCTTGGAGGCATTGACCTTAACTAAGTTTTTGGTGCCACACTCAGAGACCCTCTACAAATCGGAGTTGAGAATAGAAGAAAGAGTGATATGAGACTGTTTATGAGTAGCAGATGAAGGTTGTGAAGAAAAGGCAGAGGAAAGGTGAAGGGTAGAATCATCAGCATAAGCATGATGAAGGGAAGAAGATGCGGATTGTAGAAGATCATTGATGAAGAGAAGGAACAGAGTAGGTGAGAGAACAGAGCCCTGTGGAACACCAATGGTAACAGAGAAAGGGCTAGATGTCGCACCAATCAACAACTAAAGATATAAAAGGGTTAGAAAGAAAACTGGAAATCATAGAACAGAAAGAAGGGGTAAAGCCATAGGCAGGGAGTTTGGCCAACAGAGCCTTGTGCCAGACTCTATCAAAAGCCTTAGAAATATCAAGGGCGACGACAGAGGATTTCCCATAGTTCCTCAGAGAAGATGGCCATACATGAGTGAGATAGCACAGACGGTCACCAGTGGAGCTTGCCTTGCAGAAGCCGTACTGATGATCGGAGATAAGTGAGTTAGATTCAAGGCATTTCAAGAAGTGAGCATTGAGCAAAGTTTCAAAAACTTTAGCAATAGAGGAGGTCAGGGCAATAGGTTGGTAGTTAGAAGGATTAGAGCGGTAACCCTTATTAGGAACAGGTTGAACAAGAGCATGCTTCCAAGATGAAGGATAGATATTGGTTGACAGAATGAGGCAAAAAAGACGGCAAAGCACGTTAGCCAATGTATCTGCAAACTCCTTATGGAACCTTGCAGGGATACCATCGGGACCAAATGCCTTGTTCATCTTTAGCGAAAGAGGAACATTATGAACTTTACGTGAAGAAAGGATAAGGGAGGCCATAGGTTTAGAGAGGGGTAAAGATTGAGAGACTGGTGCACTGGAATCATTTATAGAAGAGTTGGCAGAAAAGTGAGAGACATAGAAAGTGGCTTTTTCAGTGGGAGAGCAAGCTATAGAACCATCAGAACGAATGAGAGAGGGAATGCTTGAGTTGCAGAAGTTTTTGGAGAGAATTTTTGGCTTGGGACCAGAAGCATTTGTCAGTGGGTGAAAAGTTAAGGTCGTGAACTTTCATTCTTATAAAGGAAGCCTTAGACCTCTGGATCTGAGCAGTACATTGTTTCCTAGCTACAATAAAAGCAGAGCGAGTTAAATCTGAAGGAGAGGCTTGGTAAGATCGGTGTACCCGATTTCTGGCCTGGAGAGCCATGGAGCAGGCACGGTCAAACCAAAGTTAAGGGGAGAGAAAGTTTTCGTAAAAGAGGGAATGTACACCTCCATACCCAAGGTCATAATCTCTTCAACATTTAGGGCTACCTGATCAGGGTCGCGGGACCAAAAGCAATAGTCATCCCATGGGAAGTCAAAGAGGAAATTATGCAAATTTTCACGTTGGGTGCGCTCAAAGTGCCAAAGGCGGCTCTAAGTAGGAGGGGGGAGCGAAAATGGTAGAGACTGAAATCACAAGGTGGTCAGATTTACTAAGATGGGAAAGCACAGCATAAGAGTAGCTTGAAGGGTTATAGAAGTAAGAAACATGTCAAGAGTGTTTGCTGCATGTTCGTGACGATCAGGAACACGAGTAGGATGTTCGATAATTTGATCCAGATCGTGAGTATTAGAGAAAGCAAGGGCATCATTTAATCCCACATCAGTGTGAAAAGAATTACAAATAAACCATGACTCAAGTCGATATTTCTGTGTTCAGTTAAGTTAATAAGTGCAGATGCCAAGATGTTTCTGTACATTGAAGTCTCCTATTTGGAGAACTTTGGCATGTGGCGAGAAGATAGCAAGGACTCATGGCACAAGAACAGATATTCAAAGAAAGAAGCAAGCTCAGTGGAGTTTGGAGAACAATAGCAGAAGCAAAGGAAAATAGTGGTAGTAGAGAGATAGATTTTTAGCCAGAGAACATCAAAGTTAGGAGATTCAAGGTCCATGAGCCTTACAATAGGAGTGATAGTGTTGCAGTAGGCACAGACCCCACCTTTGGAACGAAAACGAGTATACAAGTTATAGTGAGGTATTTGAAATGGGTCAGTGGAAGCATGGTTAGACAACTGGGTTTCAGATAGGAGGAGGAGGAGGTTAGGGAGGAAGTACCAAGTGCTGTTCCACAAACAAAAGATTAGAGTTCAGTCCACGAATGTTAGAATGGTGAGGAGTGAAATAAGCAGGGATATTGGGAGGTGCAAGGTTAAGGGCAGAACCATTACTACCATCAGGAGTGTTTGCCCTTAAACCAATAGTGGAGTCAACAAGATCCCAAAGATTTTTCCCGCCCCTCCATGCCAGGCACTGGGGGACATAAACTGTGATGTGTAATGAATACACCAGAATATTCTGTGTAGATGTAGACATAAGGAAAGAACGGTCCTGCAGGATGACTCAATTGGAACTGTCTGTACCAGTCCTAGTTGTATCCTAATACCTTCAGTCGTAGTCTTTCAACGGGCGGTTGGTGCCATGGCCAACCTGCTAATATATATATATATATATATATATATATATATATATATATATATATATATATATATAAAACTAAATATATATAACTAAATATATATATATATATATATATATATATATATATATATATATATATATATATATATATATATATATATATATATAACTAAATATATATATATATATATATATATATATATATATATATATATATATATATATATATATATATATATATATATATATATATATATATATATATATATATATATATATATATATATATATATATCTATATATATATATATATATATATATATATATATATATATATATATATATATATATATATATATATATATATATATATATATCTATATATATATATATATATATATATATATATATATATATATATATATATATATATATATATATATATATATATATCTATATATATATATATATATATATATCTATATATATATATATATATATATATCTATATATATATATATATATCTATATATATATATCTATATATATATCTATATATATATATATATATCTATATATATATATATATATATATATATATATATATATATATATATATATATATATATATATATATATATATATATATATATGTGTGTGTGTGTGTGTGTGTGTGTGTGTGTGTAAATGTATAAATTAATAAATAAATAGCCATGTAAATACTTAAATAGGTAAATAAATAAATAAATACATTAATAAATGCATTAGAAAATAAACATATGCAAGTAATTAAATAAAGTATATTTGTAAATAAATAAACTCGTATGATTTAAGTAAACAGACGAAATATATGCAAAGGTGACACATTTGAACGCTTTTGCGTACCTAAATAAATTGCATTTACGCAGTCATGGCATGTAAAATGCCCTAGCAAAGAGCACTTCACCATTTCATGTTTTCCTAAAATATGCTGAAAAGATAAATATAAAAATGTATGAAAAATATGCAAATAATTAGCTTATTCGCCGTTTTCATTCAAGAATATAGCTCGTTCCTGCATCATGTTCAACTCTTATGATCTTCCTCAAGAGGCACAGAAAGGAGAGAGAGAGAGAGAGAGAGAGAGAGAGAGAGAGAGAGAGAGAGAGAGAGAGAGAGAGAGAGAGAGAGAGAGAGAGAGATTTAAAGTTGGTGTTAATGATATTCACTTCAAAATTCCCCACCTTTTGCTTTAATATCTTTCAAAGGAAGAACAGAGGAGAATCACAGTTCCTATGGGGACTTTGGTTTTTACACTAAAAATATAAGAAAAAATAATAATTTCTCTAAAATCTGCTATCGTTAGACTGAGTCTTATCTAATAATGTCATTATTCCATAGTCCCCCATTTATATATTTATTTATTTAGTTTATTTATTTATTTTTTACTATTTTTGTTTATTTTGAGGAGGAAATGATTTAATTTTAGTACAGCAAAATTTGTTTTATTTGAGCTCCTTTTAATAGACTTTGCATTATGTTTATAATATTTTCTGCCATTATATATGAAAATAGTGTTTAAAGAAGATATAAAACGTGAAAGATTTTTGCTATTACTAATTTGTAACTTTCCAATTATGGTCCAAGGGTATAGTCAGAATGTGACTATATAAGTTAATCACCAGTATGGGTTTTGAGTTCTTAGTATTTTTTACACTGTAATTTCAGTCCGGCGGCCGAATGTGCAAAATAGGAATTTCGTTCAACCCGAGCCCTGTTATACCTGAAACTATATTTTTCAGTTAGTATGTTTGGTCATACTGAATGACCGGTAGTAGAATTCTAGAGGTGTGCACCACCGCATAAGGACCCAAAGCAGATTGTCACCTACAGTCGAAAATATGTTCAAAATTTTATCGATAAATATCCTTACAGCTACACCTCTATTACTCCTATATGGTCACGTTTGGCATCAAAATGACCCATTTTAGTCTATGCATCGAATTATGCTTCAATGTTATGAATATGTTGGACTACTTTGAAAAACAGTACACAAATATCACTTTATTACCCAAATTTTGACATCGGATTTGATTTCCTCAGTGCAAAAAATTTGTTATTTCTCTAAATTTTCACATAATCTTTGGCAGTTAGTGATTAGAAAACGTCCTCTGTTATTGCTGGTTCTTCTCATATGACATATGTGATATTTTATTGAAAATTTTAAAAGATATGCTCAAAAATGTAACCAAACCCCGTAATTTGAAATATACGTCAGAATTTTTTTTTTTTTTAAGTTTGATTGGTATTTACACTACATGTAATCTGGAAAATACTCCTTATCATAATTCGTAATACAATTGATGATATTTATGTCAGATATATAATTATTAAATATCAACAAGATTAATACTCGAGTTTACAGTTATATATTTCATTATTTCAAATACTGTCCATTCATGATACATGTAGTCAGCCTTCCAAACCACAGATAATTAAGGTAAGTCAATGTAACTATCTCACAGATACTAAATGTAGGCCATCTGCATTTACAGTTCATCATCTGATTCATCATCAGACTGTCCATCTTCAATCTCTCCTACTGTTGGGTTTTTCGGATTTGCACAGCTCTCTTGACACGCACATCCAATGGAACATGGCAGTTAATGCTTCTTACACATACATCTATCGGTCGTGCACATGAATATCTTACAGCCGCAGGTCAGAAGCTCTTCGCATACTGCAGGAACAGCATCAAGTGTGCACAGTGTGGAATGCATTACGTGTGATTCATCAGCTTACCAACCGCATGTTTCTGAAGTGGGAAGAGTGTCATCTATTGATTGTGCATCTGAAGTTATGTCGTATATTTTCACTACAAGCGATTCTGCCTGGTCGAAATATACCTGGCCATGCGACATGTCAGCAAATGAATCCAGTAAGTGTGGATCAGAGAGGAACACCTTCCAACATGTCTTCTTCCCATGCCAGTAGAACTGACTTGTGGAATCACTTACAGTTATTGCGTGAAAAGAAAGGATGCTTTCCCGGATTTCTGGCTTCAGTGATTCCTGTATGAGATGAACTGGTATGAACCGAAGTTTTTTCACCATACCAGCATCCATCCACAATTCTGCGGCCACCTCATGGTGGATGAAGAGAGCAAGAACATCGGTATCTTTACATTTCACAATTATTATGAGGAAGCCTGCCTAGTGCTGCATTCTTGGCATTGGGATTCAGACATGTGTCTGCCTCCTTCTGATTACTCTGGAGATGTGCATGATTGCCTTGGCGTGATGACACCACAATCTCGGGGTCAATATTTTCACCAGCGACAACCAGTTTTTTGTCAGCTGGCAGTTCGCTTCTTCATGAATGATCTTTCGTCAAATATCTGATCAGGTCGACTTTGTTTGTGCCCACACTGATGAAATTCTGCCATGATGATGGCAGTTTTGTTGTTCCATCTCCAACAAGATGGCGAGTCTTTCTTTTTCTGGTCATTCGTTTATCCCTGGTTCCAGACTTGTGTAGTTACGGTAAGTGTTGAAGACCAAATCAACCCATATGCATGGGTCCTTGAAGCTGGAAAATATGCTCTGACAGAAGACGATAGCCAGATCCCCAAATGTGGAGCAACCAGCAGGCTTTCCAATGGCATGTACAACAGCCATTATCATCTAAAAGTACACACGTCTTCTCATCATTTGTTGGTATAGTTCTGTTCTCATAGCCATCAGCGTGGATGTGTGAAAAAGCTGCTTTGTCAGATATTCTCAGCTGGCCATCAGTTGTTGCAAGTGAGCATGGCACAAAACTCAGTTCATGCTTCAATATGCTTGAAAGTTTAATGTTCCTCCACTTGCAGATGCACTTAGTAGTCTTCTGAGTAGGTCTCTGTCTGCTGTGATGTTCTTGGTTTTCCCATCTTCGTTTGGATCTCCACATCATAGAGTGATGTAAAGGGTTTTGAATTTGCCTTCTCTATGGGATATGATAGTTGTTTTATAGCCGCCGCACCCAGATGAGATTCCACAAGCTCAAAAAGCAATGTCTTGCCACATTCCGTTGTTGACAGCAAGTCACCCTGGATCCTTTCACTGGTAACGTCATTTGTTGAAATGCATACCAGACTGGTACCATCTTTGGTAAAGGGCTTGAATCTTTCAAACTGATTTCTGATTTTCTCTACATCTTCTTTGTCTCTCTTAATTTGGGTTTTCTCCTGGTATTTCGAAATTTGAGGCTTGGTACTGGTCGATGTCTCAACTTGGTTGCATATGTCATTTGCCATCCGTGCCTGGTCACTGCATGTGAGCATCCAGCGATCAAGTGCTCACTTTGTACGTGTATTACCCACGATCCCGCCAGCGACCTTGCAAAGATTGTTAATGTGTTCCAATGCAAAGTCGGTTGCCAGCTGGTTTAATATCCCTTTGGTTTCCTTGACTGAAAAAGTTTCATGCTGAAACTCATTGTAAACGATCGGTGTGGTTGTTTCTAGCTCTTGCATGTAGGTTAGGTACACAACACCCCACCTCATGTAGTTCATGAGGTCACAAACTGCCATCAATGGTAGCATCTGAGAGAGAGTTTCAAGGTGTAGATTCCAAATGCCTTCTCACTCAGCTCGTAAGAACAGCAGTAGAAGCTCGAAGAGGTCCATGTACTTTTTCCAGAACATGAATGTCGGGTCATCAGTATGTTCTGCGACGAAGACATCAAAGTCGTTCCGCAATGCCTGAGCAGCATATACAATGTCACGAACTGCTTCTTGGCGTTCTTTTTTCGTGTTGTGGTGGCTGAAACACTCAGATATGCGTGAGCGCATTCAGACAGCTGTTTGTAAGTCTGCTTGTTCTGATATTCTTACCATGACTGGAAGATTTCCATCAAAATCCGCCACAGCCCCTCTAGTGTCAACTTATGAGCCCTCACTGCCCTGTTCCATGACTTACCAGACAGGATTTTGTCAGCAGTGTTTTCAGTTTATATTGCTGCCTCGATCCATACATCTGTTAAACCTGATTTTGCCATGTGTTTACCTATGGCACCAAGGAAGTTCATGGCTGTATGGAAACCTCCCAGGCGCAACACTATGTTGCTTAGGAGATCTGGATGGACCCATGCGAGTTGTCTGGCTTTGCAGTACAGGGCTTAGTCAAAAGTAACGACTGTCGTTGCTTCATTGAGTTTCTGTGCAATCTCCTTGTACAGTATCAAAACTGTCATGATGGTGTTCATCTCATGAGCTGGTGCAGGAATGATAGGTAGGTAGCCAACTACAGTTGCAGGCATTGACCTATCAGATAACATCTGATTCCATCCAGTCCAGCTAGGAAAGCTGTGATCACCACCTTTGGTCATACTGCTGAAGAGCCATGCAAAGTCTTTCATCCTGTATTGTTGAGATACATTACTTGTGGTTTTGAACTTGTCATATGTTACCTCGGTCGAAAACTTGCTTAAAGCTTGCTCTGTTGCTTTTGGGACAGTGAGCAGTTTGTGAAGGTTAGCAGGGATATTCTTCAGTGACTTGGATCTGCCTATGGTTGTGCCCTCAGTTCAATTTTCACAACTGAATCCAGGTTGAAATGCTACCATTTGTGTTATATGGAATGTTCCACGGCCGTCCAAGGTTTCTTCCACAATGTCCAGATTGTCTGCAGTGAACTGCACAAATTTATCTGGTGACAGCGATTCAGGAATGAAGGTGTTCTCGTTGGAAGCAAACTTCGTAATTTGAGATTCTGCAGTTGATGTCAGGATACGACTCACAGTATCGAAACTGATACTATCTCCGGTGGCATTGGGGTAATTTATGATTTTTTTTATTGTGTTGCATGATGAATGAGTAAGCTAGTTCCTATTTGCTTGGGGGTGTTCTTGCATCTGCCTGATGTTATTATATACACAATCGTTTGACAAATCTGCAAAATGTCTTTGTGAATTTTGTCACAATTTGCTTATCATCCTCTTGGTCTTCAGGTACTATGATCCATTTGAAAAGTGTATATAGGCTATCTGGTACACATGCATCTGATAATCGTCGGTTAATGTTGTCATAGCCCAGTGGGCTGGTGTCACTGACAAATCTGCCTGTAGCTTGGAAGCCACATAGTGGAGACATTTTACAAAACTGAATTGGTGCTGCTGAGCTCCTAAGTCATGTGATCTTAAGGATAATTCTGTTACTATTGATTCTGTGGCAGTCGCCAAAGCCTCAACTGCTTCTCCTGAGGTTGTCGTTGGAAACAGGAGGATTGGCTTGTTCTTGTTGTTCTGTCGTCTGACCCAGTCACCATGGCAACTGTTTTTTTCTGCCTGATACAGGATAGTGAACCTCGTATGCACTGGGGTCGTTGTCACCTATTCTGCATTTTACTTTGTAGTTATATGACACCACACGTTTTATCACACCACTAACTTCATCAGATTGTACCTGAATGACTGGCTCTCTTTTGCGAGTCTAACAGAATATGCACATTTTATAGTCTACAATTTGGACAAGAGTTCGTGTCAGGGGTGTTTGATCGACAGCGATATCTGGCTCCTGTTCAAAAGGATGTCCTTGT
The DNA here is from genome assembly GCA_037179515.1 of Halocaridina rubra. Taxonomy (NCBI): domain Eukaryota; kingdom Metazoa; phylum Arthropoda; class Malacostraca; order Decapoda; family Atyidae; genus Halocaridina; species Halocaridina rubra. The sequence goes on from JAXCGZ010009900.1 coordinate 61,030, forward strand.
GCATGCTCCTTTTTGTAGCATTCAACCACGGCGTGAAGAGTGATCTTACTCACGACTGATGCATAACACTGTTTGTGGCAAACTGGACTGTTTTCAGTTATACTTTCAAGATCCCATTCAATACTATGGAGTGTTCCGTGTATTGTGTTATCTTCGTTGGTTTTTCGGACTTTGTAGGCTTCATTAATCTGTTCAATGCCATGTCGATGTGGCTTTTGACAGGTTGGTGCCCTTTTTTTTTGTTAACTGGCCAAAATTACATAACTGCCTGTTCATAATTGTCTTCCTGCGCTTCGTAGGAATGACTGCCACAGGTTCTATTTTTCTAGCCAATGTCACTGCACTACTAGTTGTACTGTTCATTTACATTTCCAGCTCGAACGTTCAGTCCATTGCTACCTGAAAAGAGAGAACAACATTTAAGTCATATCTTTGTTTCATTTGTTTCCAAATTGTTACATATATTGACTTGTCATTCAGCTAAGTGCTACAGAGACATTATAAAAGTCAAATATGAAAATAGAGGAAGAGAGAAATTAATTGTGTTCATCCATTATCTCACACATATTGTTCATGAACATACACTCTCAAGTGTCTAAAATCATCAAGGTAACATTATGCAATGATACACCCATGATGAATTAAAGAAATAGATGATAATCCGAAATTTTAAATTGTTTTTAAATTTAATGGTTATCTGACGTAAATATCATCAGCTGTATTATAAATTATGATCAGAAGTATATTCCAGATCACGTACTGAAAATACCAGTCAAACTAGAAAAAAAAAATCTGATGTATTTTTGAAATTAGGGGGTATGGTTACATTTCTGAGCATATCTTTTAGAAATTTTCAATAAAATATCACATATGTCATATGAGAACCAATAATAACAGAGGAAGTTTTTTAGATCAATACTTGCCAATGATTATGTGGAAATTTAGAGAAATAAAAAATTTATTGCACTTAGGAAATCCAATCCAATATTAAAATTTGGGTAATAAAGTAAAATTTGGGTACTGTTTTTTCAAGGTAGTCCTACATATTCATAATATTGAAGAATAATTCGATGCACAGACTCAAATGGGACATTTTGATGCCAAACATGACCGCATAGGAGTAATAGAGGTATGGCAGTAAGAATATTTATCGATATAATTTTGAACATATTTTCGACTGTAGGTGACAATCTGTTTTGGGTACTTATGCGGTGGTGCACACCTCTAGAATTCCACTACCGGTCATTCAGTATGACCAAATATGTGTACTAACTGAAAAATATCGTTTCATGTATACAGGGCTCGGGCTGAACCAACTCCAAAACTAGAGCACTTTTCAATATTGGCGCCGGACTATATTTCGCAGTTGTGAAAACTTGGGGAAGGAATTATCGTTTTATTTTGCTGATCTTTTTGATAGTACTAATAGAATTTCTGTTGTAATATTAAAGATTTGTGATATCCTTGGAATTAGAAATGATGAGAAAGAAACTACGTTATTTGTTGACTGGTGGAAAAAAAAAGACTAGAAAGCTGGTTCCGAGTGAAACTGGCGAGGAAGAAAATGACTGGTGATGGAATTGTGTTGGAGGAGGTTAATGCCCTTCAAAGTGTCTGTGTTGGTGACGACGATGATATTGTGGTTTGATTTTATATTATTCAAGCTTCATGATGCTTAGAGGTTTTTCAAGCATCAGTTTTTCTTTTCGCAAGGAGAGAGATTATTATTTATTTTATTTTATTAATTTATTGCGCCAAGGCGTCAGACATTACATGAGTTCATACAAATAATGCTTTAAATGGATATAAAACCAAGAATTGAACATGGTTTACAGGGAGGTGTACATATTGATAAAACATTGCTGCATACTAACACACAACTCGCAGAATGGCAGCACAGAGTACATTATATGCAAAAGTAAAGCTCAGAGAAGCGCAGAATGCACAAACAGAATTATACAGCAACATACAGAAAATATATGTATAATTCAATATAATTAATGGCCACCAAAGTGAGGAAAACGAGCAAGAATAACATCAAGGTTGTCATCATTAAGTAAAAATGAGCAGATCTGTATTAAGTTCTGACCTCGTGGTAAAACATCTCTCACTGTGGGGCACTGAAGACAATAGTGGTCAAGAGTGTTAGCATTAGTTCGGTCGCATAATGTACAGGAGGTGTACTGTGGCATATCTAGAGTCTGGGAGACCTGCCATAAAGGCCGATACCCCATTCTGAGCCGAGCACTAACTACATTGTTTTTCCGCACCATTAACCCGCGTCTGCGATACTTGTAGCGACTGTGAAGGAAGTGATCATGGTGCTGTATGGACACACTGTTGTCCCTCTCCGTGTCCCTGCGCTGGACCGTCATGGCAAACCCAGCTGAGTAGATGATGTTACGTAGGCATCGGAGGGAGGGCTCAGTGTCCACAGCATGCCCATCCAGCATACAGGCCGCCTTGGCAAGACGATCCGCTGTGTCGTTGCCAGTCAGCCCAATGTGGGATGGAGTCCACACAAATGACACAACAAGAGAAGCATCCCGAGCGGCTGCGAGGCGACATAGTATATCTCCCACAGCACGGCCACAGATAGGTCTTGGCGAGGATAAGGCTTGTAGGGCCGATTGGGAGTCACAAATTATTACCCCATTCACTCGTCGTCGAACAAGGAGAGTCACGGCATCCAAGATGGCATTCAGTTCACAGTAGGTGGAGCTCGACGAGGTGGGTAGTCTACGGCCAATCCATGAATCAGCCGGCACAGGCGGCTCCATGGTGGGGGAAAACACAGCACATGCCGCCCTCCCATCTGCTTGCACAGAACCATCAACATAGACGTGGTGTGCTGCAGGGACAGACGTGGATACATCAGCGATAGTCTCCAGAGCTAACTGTCTCTGCAAGGGGGGATAGACATCCTTCGAGGTCGGTGTATATGTGACAGCGGGGAGGGGGACACGCCAGGGTGGTAAATCTGGGACAGCCGCCTGCACTGGCAGGTCGATGTCAAGGCCACGGAGAATGTCACTCACCACCCTGATAAGGTTATGACCTCCTGCTCGAAGTGGGAGCCTGGGTGCGTCTGGATCAAGGGACGTCCTCATGACAGCAGAGAAGTACGGAGCAAGAAAGGGGTAGTGAAGACACTTATCAGTAAAATAGGACACATTGGCATAAATCCTCTCCACAAGAGGGGGTAAGTTGAGCTCCAACTGCATACTCACAATACGGGTAGAGAGAGAACATCCCAAGATAAATCTCATGACTCGATTCTGGAACTTTTCAAGTGGCTCGAGAGCTGGTTTAGGAAGTTGACACAAGGCAGGAGACAGATAGTCAACCACTGACCGAAGTAGTAGGATGTAGAGGGAGAGAGAGAGAGAGAGAGAGAGAGAGAGAGAGAGAGAGAGAGAGAGAGAGAGAGAGAGAGAGAGAGAGAGAGAGAGAGAGAGAGAGAGAGAGAGAGAGAGGAGAGAGAGAGAGAGAGAGAGAGAGAAGACTTGTGTTGAAGAGTCGATTCATCTTGTTGATAAGTGTTTTTTACATTAATAATAATAATAATAATAATAATAATAATAATAATAATAATAATAATAATAATAATAATAATAATAATAATAATAATAATAATAATAATAATAATAATAATAATAATAATAATAATAATAATAATAGTTGTTATTATTATTATTATTATTATTATTTTTTCTTCAGTATAGGCAGTAATCAAACATACATATTAGAACAGTCTTTCTTACCTGTTACTTTTCTAGTTCGCCTACATTATGCTCTTTACCTCATGCTAATTCTCCAAGCCTTATAAATTAGACATTTGACCATATATCTGCATAATGCCTAATTAACCCAGGTCCAAACAAATGATATTTTGGTATATATTATTAGCATATCCAACTCGCATACGGTGAAATACATCAAATTTCTGCATTTCTTTGGCCTTTACAAGGGTCTATATATTCTAAGAGGGAAAAAATCTATATCCTCTATCGCTCTCCAAAGCTCGAATCACGTAAAATCCATTTGGATCTACTCATATCTCGCCAGTAATGGCAAGAGTGATTCTGAGAAGTCTTTAGGCAAGTTTCCTTTCTCTCTTACTGTTCATGTGATATTTTTATATGTTGGATTCTAAGTCTGCACATGTATATTGAAGACATTGCAATTTTGTCTCTTCATGCAAGTGGTTGACTGTCTCTCTGATGGGTTCGTATATTCCATGAATGTTCATATTTAATTAGTTATATATATATATATATATATATATATATATATATATATATATATATATATATATATATATATATATATATATATATATGCATATATATATATATATATATATATATATATATATATATATATATATATATATATATATGCATATATATATATATATATATATATATATATATATATATATATATATATATATATATATATATATATATATATATATACATATATATATATATATATATATATATATATATATATATATATATATATATATATATATATATATATATATATATATATATATGCATATATATATATGCATA